>CAUYQV010094490.1:0-32404 GCA_963574575.1 Galagoides demidoff
AGGAGCCTCAAGCTATCCCCCTGGGTAGAGTGCCATGGCATCACAGCGCATAGCAACCTCCAACTCCTGGGCTCAAGCGAGTCTCCTGCCTCAGCCTCCCAAGTAGCTGGGACCACAGGCGCCTGCCACACTGCCTGGCTATTTTTTGGTTGCAGCCATTATTGTTGTTTGGCGGGCCCGGGCTGGGGATTCGAACCCGCCACCTTAGGTGTACATGGCTGGTGCCTTAGCCACTTAAGCCACAGGCACTGAGCCTGTTCTTCCATTTGTTAATATCCTCTGCTATTTCCTGTCTTAGGATTTCATAATTTTCTGCATCTATATTCATTATAGATTGAAAATTGGTGTGAAATTCTCCTTTTTAGTCAGGTCTTTTCCTGGTTTTGGTATCAGGGTGATGTAGAACATGTTGGGGAAGATTCCTTCCTCCTCAATCTTTTGGAATAATTTCCGCAGTACCAGAATAAGCTCTTCCTTGAAGGTATGATAGAATTTTGGTGTGAAGCCATCTGGACCAGGGCATTTTTTTGTTGGAAGATTTTTTATTATTTCTTTAATCTCAGTGCTTGATATTGGTCTGTTTAGGAGCTCTATTTCTTCCTGGCTAAGTCCAGGGAGAGGGTGTGATTCCAAATATTGATCCATTTCCTTCACATTGTCAAATTTCTGGCATAGTTTCTGGTAGTATTCAGAGATGATCTCTTGGATCTCTGTGGCATCCGTTGTTATTTTCCCTTTATCATTTCTGATTGAGGTTACTAGAGATTTTACTTTTCTATTTCTAGTTAGTCTGGCCAAAGCTTTATCTATTTTATTTATTTTTTCAAAAAACCAACTCCTTGTTTCACTAATTTTCTGAATGATTCTTTTGTTTTCAGTTTCATTAATCTCTGATTTAATTTTGGATATTTCTTTTCTTCTGCTGGGTTTAGGCTTAGATTGTTCTTCTTTTTCCAGTTCCATAAAATGGCTTGTGAGTTTGATGTGCTATCTTTCTGCTTTTTGAATGTAGGCATCTAAAGCAATAAATTTTCCTCTCAAAACTGCTTTTGCAGTATCCCATAGGTTTTGGTAGCTTGTGTCTTCATTGTTGTTGTGCTCAAGGAAATTAATGATTTCCTTTTTTATTTCTTCCTGCACCCAACTGTCATTCAACAGAAGGTTGTTTAATTTCCATGCCTTTGTGTGGGGTCAAACATTTTTTGTTGGAGTTGAGTTCCACCTTTAGAGGCCTTGTGGTCTGAGAAGATACAAGGTAAAATTTTAATTCTTTTGATTCTGTTGAGATTTTTTTGGTGTGTCCTAGGATATGATCAATTTTGGAGAATGTTCCATGGGGTGATGAGAAGAATGTATATTCTTTATCTTTGGGATGGAGTGTTCTATATGCATCTATCAAGCACAGTTGTTCTAGAGTCTCATTGAAGTCCCTTATATATTTGTTTAATTTCTGTTTAGACAATCTGTCCAGCTCTGTAAGAGGAGTGTTAAAGTCCCCTGTTGTTACAGAATATCATATTGCTCAGACTGAGTAAGGTCTGTTTCAAAAATCTGGGAGCGTTTAAGTTGGGTACATAAAGATTTAGAATTAAAAGGTCTTCTTTTTGTATTTTTCCCCTGACCAATATAAAGTAACCATCTTTGTCTTTTTTGACTTTCATTGCCTTACATCCACATGTGTCTGAAAATAAGATTGCAATTCCTCTTTTCTTCTGAATTCTGTTTGCCTGAAAATTTGTCTTCCAACCCTTAACTCAAGAGTTTTAATTTGTCTTTTGAAGCTAGGTGTGTTTCCTGCAGATAGCAAATGGATGGCTTGTGTTTTTTAATCCAGTTGGCCAATCTCTGCCTCTTCAGTGGGGAATGCAAGCCATTAACATTTATTGAGATAACTGATAAATCTCATAGTGTTCTTATTCATCTTATTTTATAAGAGTCCATTGTTTAGTTTTATCTTTTGCTTCAGTGTGGAAGTTAGGTTCTGTCCTTTAATTTCTGAGTTCTTACTTTGCTGTTGATCCATTGTGATGGTCAGTGTGTAGAACAGGTTGAAGTATTTCCTGTAGACCTGGTCTTGTTGTGGCAAATTTCCTCAATGTTTGCATATCAGTAAATGATTTGATTTCTCCGTCAATTTTAAAGCTTGGCTTAGCAGGATATAGAATTCTGGGCTGGAAATTGTTCTGTTTAAGTAGATTAAAGGTAGATGACCATTGTCTTCTTGCTTGGAAAGTTTTACTAGAGAAGTCTGCAGTCACCATGATGAATTTTCCCCTGTGGTAAACTGGTGCTTACTCCTGGCAGCTTGAAGAACCTTTTCTTTTGTCTTGACTTTGGACAGGTTCATCACAACGTGTCTTGGAGAAGCTCAGTTAGAGTTGAGGTGCCCTGCTTAAGTTCTCCGCACTCTTGCCCAAGTTCTTCCAAGGTAGTTCAACTGAGTGCTAAGTCCAAAAAAAAACAACTCACAGGTAAGACCTTTCTAGTTTGCAATCTCACTGCCCCTGTACTTACAACTGCTGGCGGGATCAGACCAAACAAACACATGCAAACACTTGCCAGTTCTCCACTGCTTTTGTCCACCTCATGGGATCCAGAAATCTCTCACTGACTCCATGTGTCCCAAAGGAATGTTTCTGGGAAGATCCCACCAGTCAGAGATGCCTGGAGTCTTCTTTCCCCAGACTCACTGTGCCCAGTTACAAGGAAGTAGTTACTTGGCCGCCATCTTGCTCCTCCCAAATCAGTAATTTTTTTTTTCTTTAGAGACAGTGTCTCACTTTGTCGTCCTCAGCAGAGTGCCATGGCATCACAGCTCACAGCAACCTCTAGCTCTTGGGCTTAGGAGATTCTCTTGCCTCAGCCTCCCAAGTAGCTGGGACTACAGATGCCTGCCACAATGCCCAGCTATTTTTTTTCTGTTGTAGTTTGGCCAGGGCTGGGTTTGAACCCACCACCCTCAGTATATGGAGCTGGTACCCTACTCACTGAGCCACAGGCACTGCCCTAAATCATTAATTTTTAACTGGTACTCTGTGAGAGGATCTTAGGTGGGCCATGAGAATTTTTAATGATCATTAAATTATTTTCAAAGAAATTCAAAGCACAGTAAGTATATTCTTTTTTTTTTTTTTTTTACTCTTTTTGTTGACGAACATAACTAAGTGTGCTACTACTCTGCTCTAAATCAAACAAGTATCCTTTTAGGAGTACAATAGAAGGAGATTTGAGAGATAGAATAGAAGGCCATGTAAAAATAGGCAGAACTTAGAAATATGCAGAATGAAGCCAGGAATGTCTAGAGCCACCAGTAGCTGGAAGACACAGGAATAGGTTCTCCCCAAGATGCCCTATGATGGTTAATGTTATGTGTCAACTTGATTGAGCTACAAGTACCCAGACATTTGGTCAAACATTATTCTGTGTGTCTGTTAAGGTGTTTGTGGATGAGATTCACATGGGAATCAGTAGACTGAGTGAAGCAGCTTGTGGATGGGCCTCATCCAATCATTTGAGGGCCTGCATAGAACCAAGGTTTACCCTCCCTTGAGGAGGGGGTATTCATCCTGCCTGACTAAGCTGAGCTAATAGTCTTTTCCTGGCTTTGTACTCAAACAGAAACACCGACTCTTCCCTAGTCTCGAGTCTGCCTGCTTTTGGAAAGGAACTTATACCATCCAGTCTCCTGGTTTTCAGGTCTATAGGCAGAGACTAAAATCACACATTGGCTGTCCTGGGTCTCCAGCTTGCCAACAACTACCAATCTTGGGATTCATCAGCCTCTAACAACTAGGGAAAGACCATTCCTTATCTAAATTTCTTTCAGTGCATTTACATATGCACACACACACACAAACACAAATGCTCCTTGACTTACAGTGGAATTATAACCCAATGAACCTATTGAAAGGTGAAAATCTGGTAAGTCAAAAATGCATTAATTAATACACCTGACCTACTGAACATCATAGCTTACCTTAGCCTACTTTAAACATGCTTGGAACACTTATGTTAGCCTATCATTGGGCAAAATCATCTAACACAAAGCCAATTTTATAAAAAGTATTGAATAAATAATGTAATGTCTTGAAAGGATCAAAATTCAAAGTGTGATTTTTATTGAATGTATGTTGCTTTCACACCATTGTAAACTCAAAAATCATAAGCTAAACCATTGTAAGTCAGGAACTGACTGTATGTATATATAAATACTGAATGTATATATAAACACACACACACACACACACACAAGGTCTGACAATTAAGTTCCTGAACTCATCCTAGGAAAAATGCTGCATACCTCATTGCTGAATATCACCCCAGCCACCTTTAAAGTATTCCCTGTAGGAAAATACACACTGATACCAATGCCTAGTCTACCCTTCAAAACAATTTTGGAACTCTTTTACTGGAATGTCCTTCAGAGCTTCATTGCATCAAAATGTCTTTCTTTTAATATTTCCTTTATCTTTGGGTAAAGAACAACCTTGTTGGGGGCCAATTCATGTGAGTAGGGAGGAAGGTGTTACAATATGGTTATTTGTTCACTGGCTAAAAACTTTCTAACAGACAGTGCTATGTGAGCTGGTGCATTGTCATGGTGCAAGAGCCATGAGTTGTTAGTGAAAAGCTCAGATCATTTTTATCATTTTCATGCAGACTTTCCAGCACTTCCAAATAGTAAAATTGGTTAACTATTTGTCCAATTGGTACCAATTCATAATGAATAGTCCCTCTGATGTCAAAAAAGTTTAGAAAAATTTTGACTCTTGATTTGGACTGATGGAACTTTTTTTGTCCTGGAGAATTGTCAGGGCAATTCCATTGTACAGTTTGATGCTTTGTTTCAGGGTCATTTTGGTTCACCCAGGTTTTCTCACCACTGATAACATGGCCCAAAACATTGTCTTGGCTGTCCAAAAGTCTTGGCAGACTTTGATTCTCCTTTGTTTTTGTTATTCTGTGAGCTCCTTCAAGACAATTTTTGCACATACCTTTCTCATGCCAAGATTTTCAGTTAAGATTTTCCTGTGTCTTAATGGATGTTTATTTGGTCTGCTATGCTTCTCATAGTCAGTCAATGATTTTGATGCACAATTCAATGAATTTTTGCAATATTTTCATCAGTTCTGCTTGCTACTGGCTTCCCTGACCTCTCTTCATCAGTAACACTTTCTTTCCCCTCAGAAAAACATTTAATTTGTACACTACCATTTTCTTCATGGCATCATCCCCATAAACTTAGGCTAACATGTCCCTGATTTCACTTCCACTCTTGCAAGTTCAACAAGAAATTCAATGTTTGTTCATTGCTCTAATTCAAGCTCTGACTTCTCATGATAGCACACAAAAACACACAACAATAATAAATGCCACTTAGCAAGACACACCAAATGTCAACACAAACCAGTATAAGACACAGATATACCAAGGTTATGAAACTTTACCAAGCTGTACAATGCTGCCAGCATCAGTCAGACCTTGTACAACCTCTTGTTGTACAACCTCCTGTTTCTTTGGAGAACTCTAAGACAGCCCCAGAGGGGTGCAGCTCTGCCAACACCTTAACATTAGACTTTTAGCCTTCAGAACTGTGAGAGAATCAATTTCTGTTGTCAAAACCCACCTAGTTTGTAGTAATTTGTTGTGAGCCCCAGGAAACTAACACAAACCCCTACAGTCTAATCCCAACCAAAAACCAGAGGATTCTTTTAAGTCAAAAGTCAGATCTGGCCTTCTCTCCCTCTCTATACCATCATGGTATGTGTGATTCTGCATTTCCTGCCATGTCCTCTCACAAGACTTCAGAATAAAGTGGTTTCTGGCCAAGAAACAAAAACGTCCCATTCCCCAGTGGGTTCAAATAAAAACTGGTATGCTGTGAGCCATAGCTAAGTGGTTAGAGCACTGGCCCTGCACAACAGGGCTGGCAGGTTCAAAGCTCACCTGGGCCTGACTAAGAAGAAAACAAAAAAATACAAAGAAAAACTCAAATGAAAACTGGTAACAAAATCAGGCACAATTCAAAGAGGAGATATTGGAGAAGAACCCAGCTGGATCTGTAAGGAATCGCACACAAGATGGCATACATATTTATGCAGTATCAAGGTCACAGTCACCTCACCATATCAAGCTGAAAATGTGATCAGTTGGATACTCAGCAACATGTCATTGGGAAAATGATTTTTCTCTTTGTTTATACTCTCTGCATTAATAAGCTGGTTTGCTAATAAATACACGAGAAGTTTGGTTTGGAAAAAAAGTCAGATCTGGTCACTCTTCTGCTTGTGACACACACACCTACAGTGGCTTCTCATTTCACTCAAAGAAAAAGCCCGACTGATCTGCTCCCCACTCTCCCATGTATAACCTGTGTATCTTCCCTTCTTTCCCTCTCACCCCTACCAATACAAGTAGTGAGGCCTCACTGAGATAGTAAAATATAATCAAAGACTAGGGGGAGGTGAAGGGATTGGCTATCCAGACATCAGGGGATGAGCAACTCATCTGAGTTGCATTGCTCCTGGTATGTCCAAGGAATGGCAAATCTCTAAACACCCCAGATTCCAATCCCCTTGCCCTGCTCTACTTTTTATTTCTCCATAGCACTAATCACCCACTAACATATTATGTAATTTTCATATTTATCACATTTTGCATTCATTATGTTTCTATTGGAAGACTATACATTCCCAGATGGTAAGAATTTTTATTCCTTTGTTCTCTAATGCATCATAGTACCTTAAATAGTGCCTGTTACCTAGTAGGTACTCAGTACACACTGGATGTAAGAATATGAATGAATGAAAGAAAGAAACTTTTCTAAGGTCACAGTAAATGGTAGAGTTGAGATTCAACCCCAAGACCGTCTGTGCTATTTCCAATTTATGCCTTATCCCTAGATTTTTGTTACAATACTGCCCTTGAAGTGCCCGCCTTTGGCCACCCTTGTAGGTGAAACTCTTCTAAGAGGAGGCCCTCTTAGAACTCTCATTATAAATGCCCTTAGAGGGAGGGCAGGGCAGACTTATCTTAGCCATAGCAGGAACTACAGAACAGAGTTAAGATGTGAGTGCTGTGTACAAGGAGGGAGTAAGAAAGGATGGAAGTGATCACTTTTGACAATCAGAAAATAATCCAAAAAGTAATTTAAATAACACCACAGGGCAGTGAGTCACAGACTTCCAAAACTGAAAAACAGTCAAAGGCCACCTAAGACTTAATACTCACTAATGTCGAATTGCCTCTAAATCAATTCCACCAGGAAGGTAACAACTCTTTCTTTGAATTAATACCATAAATTGTATAAAAATATGCCTTCTTAAAGTATTCACTATCAACTTCTCCAAATTAGACATTATTCCTATACATTAGGCCAGGGGCCAGCTCACATTTTTTGGAAAGGATCAGGTAGTAGGCTTTGTGGTTTGAATAGTCTCTCTGAGAACTATTAAAGACCACTATTGCAGCGTGACAGTGGCCATGAACAATATACAAAGGAAAGAGTATGGTTGTATTTCAATAAAACTTTATTTACAAAACAGGCTACAGACCTTAGTTTGCTGCCCTCCTGCATTAGACCACCCAGAACAAATTACATCTATCTTTTACAGGTCATTCCTATAACATGGATACTATACTGTAGGGTAAACACAACAACCCTCTAATTCTTTGGATCTAATAAGCTCAACTCCTTCACTTCTCTTTGGTAAAGACATCAGTTCTCTAGGGTACTGGACACTTCTCTAACACCCTCTATCTGGCAGTGTAGTTCTCACTGGGGAGTCCTGCCCTGGGAGGGATCCTCCAGTGTGACCAGGCCATGATAGACAGCGGATGATCAGTTCCTCTACTCCAGCCATCTTACCTCTAATTACATGGCCAAAGTTCACTTTGCCTCCCTGCATCCCACATCCCATTGGGAGCTACAACCCTAAATCACATCTCATAGGCCACCATCTTCCCTTCTCCTCTCCACATTTGTGCCCTGGGTATTTTAGACCTCACCTTTACCCACTTTGCTTTTACCTTGTTAGATCCTAGGCTTTAGCTCTATCCAGTTAAGACCTCTTTGACCCCCAAAGCTGTCATTCAACATGCTGGTCATCCTTCCCATCTCTGTCATCCACAAGCTGGTAAACGGACCCTTTCTATTTTCATCTAAGTCCTCAAGAAGAAATCCCTAGAAGGACACAGCCACTTTCTCCCCGGGTCCCTTGTGTACTTCAGGAAGACTCCCAGAGCTACGGTTCCCCCAGCTGCTTTCTCTCTCCTTTGGACCTGCACCACAGGTGATATAAACACCAGAAAGGATCAAACAAAATGGTGTGGAACATATGTCTGTGGCATTCAGAGGAGAGAGGGAGGTGGGAGAGGAGCCTCTGCTGGATTCTACAGTGAAGGACCTGATGGTTAATCTCCAGCACATTTGAAATCCAAAGATCTGCCTGTGCCCACTTTTTTTGGAAAACAACCTGACTGCAGTAATTTCAAATATTATCTCCAGTGTGATATTGGGTAGAGAAAGTCAATTATCAGTGCCCTTTTCCTCACTACCACTAAGTCACAGGAAATGGCAACCCCAGTCTCTAGGCTGGCTGGGCTTTTAACAAATTGGGAAATGTGTTTTTTCTTCTTTTTGAAGTATTTTAAGTGAAAAACAAATTGCTTTTCAATAGGTGCAAGTCATGACTTTTATTTTAGGTTTCAAAAATCACTTCTACTTGGGTCCTAGGAGAAAAGCAATTCAGAGGTAATGTTGGTCTCTCTTATCAGTATCAATCTCAGAACATCTTGGGCTTCACGCTGCAGCAGAAAATCAAACATTCAAAACCAGAGAGCAGGATGCTCAGATTGAGGTGGGGGTCTCTGGGCAAAGGCAGGGCTATATCACAGCTCCTGTCGTTAAAACCGCAAAGTGTCCCCACCTCTGCTTTCCCAACAGCTGGGAAGAAGCTTGCAGAAGCTTGTTTATTTCCTCCATTAATGTTCCTCCATTAACGTCTACCACCAACTCTGATCCCTGTTCACATGCTGAATTGAAGAATTCTTTATTGTAGTCCTAAGTCATGAGGCTCAAAATTCATTAAACCTTAGCTGACACCTTTTTGGAGCTGGCGGCCTTTACTTCTGCTTGAACAGACAGAGACGAGCTCAGAGCTTGTATGTGTGAGTGCGCATGCTTCCAGCCAGTTACCCAAATAGAATTTGGTATTCATGAGTTTTATATTTGTCTGTTTAAGGATGCTCAGACATAAATGGATCC
Organism: Galagoides demidoff; assembly: GCA_963574575.1. Lineage (NCBI taxonomy): Eukaryota > Metazoa > Chordata > Mammalia > Primates > Galagidae > Galagoides > Galagoides demidoff. Next base: position 9,266 of record CAUYQV010094490.1, read on the forward strand.
TTAATTACAGAGGTCTAAATATAACCCCTCTCCTTGCACACGAATCCCACCTTTCACCAAATACATTCATTCGCTCCTACTAACATTAGCTCCTACTGAACTTTCAGAGAAAAGCCTAGAGTGAGGCAGGGAGAAACTTCCGGGTGTACAGACGAGACCCCCTCCCCAACAAGGAAGCCCTCCCTCCTTTCCGAGTCTTCCCCTTTCTAAAGAAAGTGGAGTGTAAGGAGCCAGCAGCTGCCTAATTATGGCCTGCCCATCTGCCATTTGTGAATGTCAGTGTTTTTCAGGCTGCCGTAGCTCTGCCTTAAAGGGCGATTGTCAGTAAGTGTAGGAAGGCTCCCCTCTGCTGCCCTGCATAGGAAGCATCAGCACCCAGGTATGAGGTGGGGCTCTCTGGCAAAGATGGGACTATCTCTAGACCCCAGGAAAGTCTCTTGGCCTCCGGTTTCCCAGCAGCCTGCTTGGTGTGGTGAAGCTTGCTTATTTCCGTCAACACAAATGCCCACCAGCTGCTCTGGCTCCCTATTTGAATGTGGAGTTGATTCTGGGCTAGTAGGGGAGCAATAAAGGCTGCAGAACAGAGGAATGCTGGGCGGGGGCTGCATTTGAGGCAGGGGGATCTGGCTGTATATGTCCATTAGATTTGTTGTCACTGAGCTGCTTTCTGAGCAGAAAACTTCCAGGCTTCCCTTTTCCTTCCTCCACGCCCCTCTAGGCACAAGAGAGCATATACCACATCCAGCATGCCCTCTGTGCTTTCCACCCAGGCCTTTGAACCCTCTCTCTGCAACACCTGCTTTCTTTTCTTCCTCTTTCTTCTTCAGATCAGATCACCCATGAAAATGAGGCAAGACAAGATTCCAATTTATTTCCTTGAGCTTCAGACCTGAAACTTGTTCCTTCCCAGAATTGAAAGCCCTAATAGCTTGAGTGCCATCACAACCACCCCACGCTGCCGCAGAGGCAATTTGTGCTTCAAAAGTAATAGAGAGTAAATTGCAGAGGAAATATTTTATGCAAATTAACCAAGCTTAACATTTTGATAAAGGGCTTTTTAAAAAAGGAACCAAGGAATCCAATACTCCATTGCAAGTTTAACGCAAAGAAAATTTCAAATACCTGAATGTTTAAAGTGTGTGACAGTGTGAGATAGTTAGCCCGGTATGTAATAGCAAGAGACATTAACCACTCATAAGATGGAACACAGAAGCCAAAGTGCATAAAACTATGAGTTCAAAACAACTTTTATGTGAGCTTATGGATTAAGGTATTTCAATAATTTAAATAATTCTTCTCCCTCCTTTTGAGTGGACTCATTGCTAAGCCAAAACATATTTGCTGTGAGATCAATGGCACATTTGCAAGTGAGCTTGGAACCTGCTGTCAAATAGAAGGGGAGGAAGGAGAAGAACAAAGATTTGTTGAGCTCAAACTGTAGCCAGCCCCTGTGCTAGGCGGTTCACATGTTATCTCGTTTAAGCAGGCATGCTTCAAGTCTCCCAAGAGAAAATGACAAAGCAACCAGAAAAGCCACATGCAATTATTCTGAGTAGAAACATTTGCAATGGGAAAGAAAATGACTGAGAAGAGTACATAGTTAATGTCTTTTTCACCCAGGATACTCCCAGGAAACTTGCATAGATGCTTGTTCAAAACTGAAAAAGAAGAGTTGAAAACAAAAGTCATTAAAAGCTTACTAGTATTCCCACCTATACCAAATTCAGGCTTCCCAGAAGCCCCAATCCCACATCTCCACAATTCCTAGGTAAAGGGACAAGTTTCAACATAGGTAAAGTGTCTGAGTCTCTGCTCAATGTAGATGTGGTTCAAGGTAGGGGTTCTCAAACCTGGAGGGCCTTGAAATTATTATAGGGAGTTGTACATTCTCAAGTGTATTAAACTTTGCGTGTAGACACAATACATGTGTCACACAAAGTGCACCATTTCTCAAAATATATATAAGCACTGTAGTGATTAATACAATGCAAATTCATTTTTGAAAGTAACTAAATTTGTGAGAATTTTTGGTCATTATATATTCTCTGTCATCAAACACTAAAAGTAGAATCACTACCATGCAGGAGCCACAATTTTTTACATTAAAAAGAATTCTTCTACACAATGACCTTGAAAGGGCTGGAACAGTTGTCATCAAACTCACACATATTACTATGTAGAAAAGCCTCATAGGCTCATACTGCAGCCTAATTCACTCCTATTCAATAAGAACTTTTAAGATTACTTGAGTACTCATTTTTCCAGAATTAAAATTTTCCCATTAGGAAAGCAGGAAAACATAAAGGACCTGTTCAATTGATTTAAACTTAGAACTTTTTACAAGTCCTATGTATCAAAAATTTTCCATAAAAATGAAAACCAAAAACTTGGGGGGAAAGTATATGACATAAACATAAGCAAAAGGATTGGCAGCCTTAATATATAAAGAACACATATAAATGCACAAGACAGAATGCTCCAGGACAAAAAGACATGAATAAAAAATGCACAAAATAAATGACTAATAAACATTTTTTAAATTTCAAACTTACCAAAAATAAAAAATGTACAAAATAGAAGAATTAGATACCATTTTTTACCTATCTAGTTAATCAAGGATGCCTAAAACTTATCATACTCAGTAGTGTCAAGAATCAGGTGAGAAGGGATTTACACATTCTTAGTTGAAAAATTAGCTGATACTATCCTAGAAAAAAAAATGACCATATGTAACAATATATATTTTTTAAACTAGCTTTACAATAAAATGATATACATTCAAATATATGTATTTTAGTGCACTTCTTGATAAATTTTGATGTACATATATGTACCCCTACAAAACCATGACCTCAATGGAGATAGCAAACATATTCATCACCCCCGAAAAGATTCCTCATGCTCCCTTTACTTGCAAGCTGGGAAGTAGCCAGTACTCCCAAGTGGAAACCCTCTTCACTACTTCTTCCCACTCCTGTAGCTCCAGACAACCACTAATATGCTTTCCATCACTGTAGATTAGTTTGCATTTTTAAGATTGTTATATAAATGGAATCATACATTATATGCTCTTTTTTGCCTGGCTTCTTTCATTCAGCAAAATGATTTTGAAATTCATCCGTGTTGCTACGTGTAAAAATAGTTGATTTCTCTTTAATGCTGAGAAATCCATTCATACAGATATGCCACAATTTGTTTACCCATACATCGTGGGTAAATATGATGAAATTTGAGTTATTTCTAATTTATGTCTATTACCAATAAAGCTTCTATTAGCATCTGTGTAAAAGTCTTTGTATGGACATAGATTGTCTCTTTTCTTGGCTAAATACTTAGGAGTAGAATGTCTGGGTGTATAACTTTTTAAGGAGCTGCCAAACTGTTTTACAAAGAGATTGTACCATTCTACAATCTCACAAACAATGACTGAGCATTCCAATGACCCAACCACCAATAATTGTATGGCAAGTCAAAGAAATTGGCCTGTGTGAATCAAAGGCATAAAAAACTAAAGCAAAACTCTAACATCTGCTGTATTAACCTCACATCTGAGAATCTATCTCTTAAAAAATTAAAAATAAGGATTAAAATTATCCCCAAACATTCATCATACAATTAGTTTAGAAAATGCAAATTGCCTGGTTAAATCATAAGAGACAAGGCAAATTAAAATTTTACACCTTATAATAAAACACTATTTAACCATTTTGTAAAATAGCTGTTCATGAAATGTATATTAATATATATTTGGTACAACTGGATTTTCTTACATACATGGAATGAGAAAGGGAGGAAAAAAATACTTTCTTCATACTCATTTGCATTTTCTTCTTCATATTTGTATGTTCTGTTTTCTACATAAATGTGCTAATTACAATCACTAAAATTTTAACAGTTTTGAAAGAGTAAAAAGGTGAAAATGAGAGGACAAGGCATGAGACCATGAAAGCCAAGTGCCCGCTGGGAGGAAGAGAGTGAGAATGAGCAGGCGCAGAGTTAGAAAAGCCTGGCTCAGTGGGACACAGATTTCTGGAGGGGAAGAAAATACAGGTATCTTACCCACTGGATTAATTTGTATTAATAATTAATTATAAATTTTGTTCCTAATGTTATCAATACTCTGATGATAAAGGAAAGGAAGTTTATATTATAAAATATTTCCATCCAAAGAAAAAATGATTGAACTAGAAAGGCTTTTATCCATGAAAGGAATAGAGTCCTTGATGACATCTGGTCACTGCACACAATGGAACCTATTAGTCCATGAATTTGCACTTGACACCACCAAGAGACTTAAGAAAGATGGGGGAAACCTGAAAGGTTTTATAGGAGATGTTCACTTATTCACCCATGGCAATGGGGTGGGGAGGGTGAGAGCAGGAGGTACTGCCCACGAGGACTAGGACATGGGAAGGCCCCAAGAGACACTGAGCACCAGCGATGGTGTGACCAAAGAGAGGTGGGGCACGCAGAAAGCTCATATCTCATCTCTGGCCTAAAAGCTGAGATGTCTGCCCACTTGAGCCCAGGCTCCTCCTCTTCTCCCTACATCTTATTCTTCCTTGGGGAGGGGAAGGAGTGATCTTCATTATCAGTGACGATAATTTAAAGTAAAAACTATCCCCATATGTGGGAGGCTGCAGAAGATGTGTGCTTTAAGAGAATGGAAGAGAGGCCCTGAGAATCTGGCCCCCCAGCTGTAAGTTCAGCCCCTGAGCTGCTGGGACAAGGTGACAGGATAAACAGAATCAGTGGACCCCAGAGCTGAGCAGACAGTTGTGCCCAGTAGGCCTTTTGGAGCTCAAGCTTCACAAGGCTCCTTCTCTGCAGCAGGCTTCCAGACATTTCTACCCGCAAAGTCACATTCCAGGGGAATACACACAGCAGAAAAAGACCAGGAGGTGGTAAAGTGCCAGAAGATGGGTCTACACCAGTGGGCTAGAAGTGCTGGAGGCTAATCAGGATGATCTGCTGGCTTTTCTTTGCCAGGACACAGCTTTGAGTTGCAGATTCTGAGTGAGAGACAGTGCATGCAAGCACAATTCCCAAAGGACTGACTGATACCAAAAGCCACAGAAAGGATAAAGTGGTCAATTAAACCCCCAAGCTCTTGAATTGAGTTCCATTAAATCCAATATTCAGGTAGCTAGTTTCATTATCCAAACATCCTCTAGGCTCTCTACCCTATGGAAATAAAGACACAGTGACCTAAAAACTCAGATTCCCTATTCTTTCCCTATTCATTCACAAAAGTCCTCCAGTCCTGGGAGATCTTCCATTGGCTAACAGTCCCCAAGTGTCCCTTATAGGCCCCTAAGTAGAATGATCCTCCCCTCTGCTGCCATGAAAGAGTCACAGATGCCCTGACAGGGCCATCACAAACACACCCATACGTGCCAATGCCCACCCTAAAGGTGCTCTGTTGACACCCCCACACTTGCAGACCCACTCTGCCTTCCAGTAGGAGAATCCTTCTCCCTGAGTCTGCATCATTCTGTCACATGGAGCATCCCTCAGCACCTCCATGGCTCATGGGGTCCACTGTGACAACAACAATATCAGCTTCTCTCCCTAAACCTCTTATCATCAAATCCAGGACTGGGCCACAACAGTGAGGCACCCCCTCCACCACCTTCACCTACTACTTCTCTTTCCACTCTAAATGCTCCCTCCACCAGAAGTCAGCCCCCCTCTTTTAGCCAAAATCCAAAACTCCCAGTAAATTGTAACTCATACAAATAAAGAACTGAAAGAATACAAAGTATTCTCTGAGTCCTATATTTTCTTCTAAAGATTTCCACTCCTATAGCACACCTCTCTTCAGACTCAAGATGAGTGAACTGGATTCTTTCTGCAAACATGATTTCCTCTCCACCATCATCCCTCTCCTCTTGTTCTTCTCTCTCAACCCCACCCCCAATCACCACATCCTAATGAGCCTTTCTTCCTTGCTTCTTTCTTCATCCATCCTCAGCATTGCCAACCTCACATCTGAGCCTCAAGATGTCCAGGCATTAGAGACATTGCCTTCTCTCTCTCTCTCTCTCTCTCTCTCTCTCTCTCTCTCCCCTCCATGGGACCAACACGGTCAGAGCAAGGCTGCCATCTTAGCCCATGCAAGATGCTGTAACAGAACATCGTAGACCCAGTCATTTATAAATAGCAGACAGTTACTACTTACAGTTCTGGAGGCTGGGAAGTCCAAGGGACCAGCAGAGTCAGTGTCTGGTGAGGGTCCTTCATAAGTGGCACCTTCCATGTGCTCTCACATGGCAAAAGGGGTAAACTCTCCAGGCCTTTTTCATAAGGGCTTAATCCCATTCATGAGAGCTCTGCCCTCTTGATTTAATCACCACCCAGAAGGTCCCTCTTCTTAATACCACTACATTGGGGATCAAGTTTCAACATAAGAATTCAGGAGGGACACAAACATTCAGCCCATGGCTGCTTCAGCATACCTCTGGTGACAGTCTATTACATACATATACACACACTGGACATTCACCTACGGAATGGAGAAAGTAATGCTGCACTTCCCTCTGAGTATCAGGAATAGTGGCCATTGACTGCACCCTAAGGCAGGTGCTCTGAATGCCTTATTTTATCAATTCTTACCCAATTCTGTGAGGTAATAACTATTGTTCCATTTTTTTAAGAAAAGGAAAATAAGACTTAGGGACCTAAATTACTTTTCCTCCAAAAAAATAGAGATTTTAAACCTATTTGGTGGTCTCAAAACTTTGAAACTCTGACAGTAACTATGGACACAATGAAGGCCACCCACCTGTCTCCCATTGGTGAACCCAGGTTAAGAACCCCAGTGTGGCAATATCTTTCACTCTTCCCAGAAGCAACCATCTGGAAGTTGGGGGGAGGGGAGTTTTGTTGTTGCTTTTTTGCTTTGTTTCTCTTTCATCTTTACTTTTCAATACATTCTGTACTCCCTGGAATGGGGCTCAGGTATCCAGCTCAGAAATCTAAAAGAAGATGTGTGTGAGAGAGAGAGAGAAAGAGAAGCCATAACCCATGTCACTGCCCTCAGCTCCCCCACAAAAAGCCATTCTGTTTTCCCGGGGCACTCACCATAGCTTTGGAAGAGATGATGGGGAGAGGCTGTAACTTCGTGGAAAGTAGCTGGGATGGGTCAAGGGTCAAGAAACCAAGGACTTACCTTCAAGAAAGCCAAGAATTAATACGATTGGCATCAGAAACACCTGCTTGTGGCACCAGAATTTAAACCCATGGCACCAAAAGAACAGGGACCCTCCAGCTCTATAATCACTAAATGTTCCCCACCAGCTCTGGGTTAATAGGCTGTCACTCAGATAGGTTTAGCCAGAAACAAGCCACAGCAATAAAAAAACAAACCCTCTTCCTCTCCTCCTCACTCACTCATCCACCTATCGACCTATCCAAATGTTTATCGGACACCTATTGTATGCCTGTGGTAGATACATCCCTGTTTTCAGTGGACTCACCATTGAGAGATAGATGATTAAATGGACAATTATACTGCCACATGAATGTGGATAAATGTACATTATAAGGGACAAGTTAAATTAATTATGAAACATCCATGCAGTAGAGTCCAAGATAGCCATTTAAAGAATGATGCAGCACTGTATTCACTGATATGGAAAGATCTCCACAGTACGTTACATGAGGAAAGAGGGGAGCAGATTGTAAAACAGCATTTATAGTATTTCACTCTCTGTAAAATGCTAGAAGGACGCTCACCAAATTATCTACTAGTTAGCTAGCTCTGGGAGGTGGGTTTTCCAGTGATTTTTTACTTTATCCTTCATGCCTTTCTGTTTCGTGTATACAATTTAAATTTTTCTAAGTGAAACAGCTTTTGATGGTAAAAGTGAGAGGCATTTGCTGCAGAAAATTCACCATGCTAAGTTCAGAATGGAGATACTTGCACATCATGCACACATACCCCACTCACCTGGAGAATAAGATTCTCTAAAAATATCCCAAAGGTAAATGATGGTGTCTAGAGTTTTCTTCCATTTTTGGTTAGCTAACTATGATGGATTCATTTTCATACCTAAGGATTCTGTAAACTAAGAAATGATATCAAATGGCCCATAGGGCTCATTACCTTCAGTGACAACAATTCATTTATTTCTCAGAAGTGAGCTTCCCTGGACAACCAAAGCAGCTTTCACTGGATTCTTTAAAACGGGGCACCACATACCAGCTCACAGCCTGGCCCCTTATGCCACCCCTCCAGACCCTCCCTACAAAACACACAAAGGGAGCAGAAGGGCATGAACCTGATCTCCAACTGCCTTTCCTGCTCTCACACTCATTCAAAGGTTAGTTTTAAGCTCATTTATTCACTTAACAAACCCTTTGTGAGCCTCCCCTCTGCTCACATAGTGAAGATATAGGAGTGAACAAGACAGGGGCCACCTCTGTTTTCATGGGACTCAGGATCTGACATGGAGGTTGACGAAACTAAGTGACGCTGGAATCAAACTTGAATTCAAATCCTGGCTCCCCACTTACTAGCTGGGCAGCCCAAGCATGGAAGTCAACCTTTCTGTGCTTCAGCTCCCCCGTCTGGCAAAGGGGCATAAGATAAACTCATAAGCATTTGACCAGGACTCAACAAGATGATACTTCTAAAAAACTTGGAGCCTTCGCAGAGTGGCCTGATGGAGGCTAATTAATGTCGTCATAAGCACTCACACTGGTAGCGAGTTGGGAAAGAAGAGTGTGTAGAGCAGGGGCTGGGAGCCCACAGCAGGGAAGCCACTGAGCATCTGTCACCCAGAATCACTGCCCACCTTCCAGGGGATAGTGTTCCAGGAGGAAGAAGGCACAGCTCAACCAGACTCGGCACCATTGTTCTCTTTAATTAAAGTCATGGCCATTAAGAATCCACTGCAAAGATGAGATTCTGTGACCACATGGTTCAACTTGGGCAATACAGAAAGGAATACAGAGGCAGAATGTTAATACCTCCCATTCTGGGAAAATATATTGTAGGGGCCCCACCATGCTGACCTTTTCCACACAGAGTAATTTTGATTAACTGGCCACCGGTTCCTCCCCTGCAGGTCTAGGAGATTATAAACAGAGAGAAGGGTGAGTGGTCAGCCAATCAAATCCTTGGTTTGCTGAAAAGGTTAAGAGACTGCAATAAAATACAGGGACTGGAGGAGAGAGGAAACTCATCTGAAGTCATAAAAGAGGATGCAAGAAGGTGGAGCTGCCCCTGGAGCTTGGTGCAGGAGGAGGCTGACACTTTCGCTTCTGGTCCTCAGCCAAGCTCAGCCTTTCTGCAGGCCAATTAATTCCAGGCACCAACATCTGCCCTAAATTTTTCAAGGTAATTAGCACCACATGTTATCAACAGGAAGCTGGTACCTGTGGGCACTTGAGATAATTGTTTCAACGCTGGCATTTCCCTCCCTACCATGGAAGGTCACTGCAACTGATACATCCTAACCACCCCCCATTCCTCTTGTTAAATGAAAAAACCTGTCCCTCGTCATTGCGGTTATATCAAATCATCAGTGCAGGACTTGGGGTATCCGTGCAAAGGCTTCTTAGTGGGAAGTGTGCTCCAAGATTGGCAACAATCACTTCCCGCAACTGCTGACATCCCAAGGGTCGCAAGCCCCTCATACAGGCAGTCATGGAGAAACACCACTCGGAGTGATGTGCCTGGGATCCAGCGTGCTCAGGACGACTGCACAGGATGATTGCACTGGATGATTTGGACCAAGGACTTTGCTTGGGACTCTCCCACAAAATTTAGAGAAGCAGCTTCGGGACAGCGTGGAAAGTGAGAATCTTACAAAATGTCTTTTCCTCGCCTTGCACTCATGCGGCAGGCATGCTGAATCTTCCCTTGCCCCGAATGAGTCCTGTTCTCTCCTCTCCAGGACTGTGTTGTTCTTCTCTCTTCTCCAAGGCACTGTCCTCTCACCCTGCAACGCACCCTGCTTGTACACACTTACCCTGCACCCTAGACAGTTTTCTCTGGAAGCCTTCTGTGAAGCCGTCTGAGCTAGCTGAGGGCTCACACCCCTCTGCCCTGTCATTTTGTCAACAGCCTGGACCCCTTAAGAGACCCAGGTGATCATGGTATCTCCCCTGCCAGGTAAGTATTCAATACTACTATGAAATCAGTATATAATCACCTACACATTCATAGGAATGGTAACACATAACTATAATCCAGAAAGAAGGAGGGGAGAGGAAAGAGAGGGGAAGTGAAAGGGAGGTCAGGAGGAGGGAGGGTTTTGGGAGATCCAACCTAATGTGCATAATGCAATGATACATGCCTATACTATTAAGAATAGAGTATGAATGTTTTTGCCACAACAAATAAGTAAGCAAGGAGACGGTTATGTTAATCAGTTAGATGTAAGCATTCCACATTGGATATCAAATCAGCACATTGTACCCCTAAATGCATTAATGTGCACAGTTGTGATTTAATAAAGAATTAAAAATTAAAAAAAGCAAATAAATTCATCCCCTTAATATAAGGGATGAGTACTTTGTAAAAAGAGAGAGAGCCAGGTGAGAGCAGGGGCCTGGTTTGTCTTGTTCACCCTCCATCTCCCATGCCTGGCAAGACACTCAGGAAATACTTACATGATGCATTTTGAACTCATGGAGGAAGGCATTTAATGCTGCACTGGCTGTATAATATGAAGTTCAGGGGAATATTCATCCTCAAGGAGGCACCATCAACAAATCCTTGATTCAGAGCAAACAGGAGCAAAAGGAACTGTGCTGTGAACTGACCGCCCCAGCACCAGTTTCTCCACAGGCAGGGCTCCCCTCTGGGGAAAGATCCCACCTGCGCAGAAGGCCACCACCCCCCACTGGACAAGTAACAGGACGTGGAGTGGTCAGCCCTGACCTCGTCATTCTCTGTGCTGTGTCTGCTGAGCCCATGAAGCAGTGAACAGGGGGCATTTCTTATACAAACATTTCCCGCAGGGCTTCCTGAAATCCCAAAGATGTTACATGATGGCCACCCAAGTCATTAGGGAGGCAATTAGTGCCTCCCTCAGAATCTCCATCAGCTCCCCAGAATCTTCACAAGCCGCCCCCAAATCTGTAAAACTGTAGTCTTGTTCCTCCTTGCCCATCCCTGTTAAGAGAGTCTGGAGATCCCACCACCCACAGGCTAAATCCTTCCTGTAGCTAAGTCCTGGCCCCTTCCCCAGGCTCCAGCTTGTGTCCAGCCCTCAGGGCTCTGGCCACCTGGCTTCTCTCCAACCATACTCCCCGGCTCAGGGCTGTCTAGTGGCTCAAGCCTCTGCATTCTTCAAAGCTCCCTACAACCCGCCCCTGGACTCCCACAGAGGGGCACATCCTCTCCTGCACCAGCTTCCTCCATCTGACTTTGCACCAAGTCTGTGCTTACCTGATTGCTCTGGGCCATCGTTTGGCCCCAGGACCTGTTATGCATATAACGCACAACACAAATTCTTGGAGAGAAGAAATACGTTGGCTAATCTGTGCCAGCATTGCCCAAATTGCCCCTCGAGGTGATGCCAACGAGTGCTTAATAAACAAAAGTTTGAGCAACACTGGATACTCTCACCTCTCAGTATACATTAGCATATTAAGAAAGAACTCAAAAGTCCTACAAGAAAGAAAACTATTAAATGCAATGCCTCCCAACTCAGCTAAGTATGACGTCCTTTCCTCAACCCTTTCAATACCATAGAGAGTCATGTGCCTTAGAACACCCTAGTTTGGGAAACACTATCTTGGATTATGTTTCTGTTTTTAAATATTCTATTTAAGCTATTGAACACACAATTCTTCAAGAGTACTGTGAGCCAGAGAGCAGGGTGAGGTGAGACAGGTCTCAAGATATCCAGGCCCCAGTTTCCATCTTGCCCTCAGTGATCTGTGCCATGAAGGGTTTGGAAAATCATATTGATAGCTGTGGAGGGAAAGCCCCAAGCCTCACTTCTCCTGGGTTTAGGTCAGAACTACGATCCAGGCTGGATGAGGACAGGGCTTGAGCAGACGTCATTTCAGACTCACTATTCCTTCACACCACGTGCTGCCCACACAGGACGCGCACAGCAATTGGGTCCTATACTTTGACAGTCATGGTTATTGATGTGATCCTTTCTGCCTTAAAAGAAACTAGTAGGTCACTCAGATATAATTATCTTTGTTTAAAAGAATAGAGACACCAAGACTAAAGCGGTCCAGTGACTTGTTCAAGGTGACCCCGCCCCAGATTTCAGAGCATGAACAAAAGCACTGGTCATGCACCTCTCCAGCTGAGGCTCTTCCCTCTACGCAACAAGTCACTGTTGTAAACTAAAACTGTCTCTAAAGAGGCAGCTGCTGGCTGTGCAGGTCTGCCACATGGGAGAACTCCTTCCATGGATGGGTAATTTGGGCTCATCACAGGCCAAGAGGGCAGCATGTCTACTGGCCCATTTGTGGCAAAGGCTGCAAACTGGTGACCTTGGGGCTGAATCCGGTGAGTGTGTTTTATTCAGCCACACAGTGGCTTACTATTTACTTACCTACTTTTAAAATTCAAGAAATTTCACCTTAAAATCTGGATGAAAACTCAAAAGTCTGGATTTCATGTGACAACTGTCAGAGGGCGTGTTAGCAGCACCCTTTCCAATAGGCACACACTTGGGCTCACCCCATCACCCCCAGCCTACATCACCCCTTTATGTAGTTGCTGGACTCCGTGAGCATGAGAGTTTGGCCCCCTACTTTGTAGATGATGAGCGCTCGTTCCCAAGACCATCAGACACACTGTTGGGAAGGAGCAGAAGGACAGAGGAATTATAGAGAAAGGGGAGAAAGCACCAAGAACATCTTCTGAAGTCTGGGGTAACAACCTCCACTAAAAATAAAAGCAAGTCTCTGCACTGGAGAGAAATTGCGAACATAAATTCCCTTTAACCAGCAGCCAAGCATTTTAATATTTATGCCTAGACTTTCCCAGGCAATTTTAATTCATATTTACACTCTTCCTATAGAAAATAGAAAAGAAGACAGGGGGTAAAGAATGTGAAAAAATACTCAACCTGCCATCATTTAAATGGAATTGAATCCTTTTCAAAACCCCGTGTCCAGAGAAGCTGTTGCCTCGAGAGGTGTTTTGTCAGTTCTGTGCACCACTCAAAGACCATTGAAAGCCATAAAAAGCACCCGCCGTCCTCAGTGAACTCCAGATTTATTTTCTCTGGGGTCGGATTCTAATGTGGCCCCTTTGCAGCAGCAGTGGAGCTGGGGGCGACAGCTGAGGAATTGCTCAGGCCTGTGACAGGTGAACTTGTTATATTACATTTCAAAGCCACACGCTGTTATAAAGAAAGGCAATACCATCCAGGGCTGTGGCATCTCAAACCCAACTTTGTCAGGCCTGGCTGGCGGCAAGTGGGGGAGAACGTCAGTGCAGAAATAGCCAAACACTTTTTCAAGTCCTTCAAAGTTCAATAGTTCAAGTTGGTTCTTTCTTCCAGCGAATTCACCTCATATTGGCTGTGAAGTTGGCTGGCTGGGCTTTGCATGGGGATGGGGATTGATGTCTCCCCAGGTGAACTCTCAAATCAGCCTCTTCCAGACTGAAGGTTTACCATCAACTGCCAGAGGGAGCCCACCACCACCTCCCCAGCTGCCCCTCCTCTCCCTTTCCTCCCAACAGCTGGAGCCCTTGGTCTTTTTTACATTCAGTTGGCTGCCTTGAATCATACTTACCCTTTTTTACATGGAGCCTTGTGACTTGCAGCTAAATAGGCTGGTCTCTTGGGCCTGGCACCGTGTAAATACATATAGAGCATGTATACATACAAATATCCTTATGCAAAAGGCAGACTGGATAAGAACTCAGGGGTGTCAAGTGTGGGAAAGAAACAGCAGGAGCGTGGGGCCTAGGAGACCATGTGGCTGGGAGGATAGGCCGCTCAATGCCCAATGGCCAGGGCCTTTGCAACCACTGGGCACTGGCTGAGGAGAGGTAGGATCCAAGAACGACTGAGCCTGAGTTTCTCCAGTCTGATAGGACAGGGACTCAGATGTACAGGATATGAGACATATCACACCTCTGAATTTGTGACCTGAGACTCACTCCAGCCTCCAATCTAGTTGATGGTAAGACAGAGGAAACAAGTGCAGTCTCCAGCCTCAGCACAGAGGAGGGAGGGATTGAGAGCCTGTGGGAAGGAGATGAGAGGCAGGTGCTGGGAGCAGACAGTGGGGTGCAAGTGAGTCCTGATACTGGGCCAGGTGGAATGGCTTGCTTCTATAACCACAGAGGCTATTCAGATGTAATTGATCTCAGTAGACCCCCTATTGTCAGTGCTTGGAAGCCTCTAAGAAAGCAGGGTGCCTTGCCCCAGGGCAAGACACTGGGGTACAAAACCAAGCAGTGTCACACTGCAAGTGGCTGTCTCCCACTAAAGTTCCAGGACATGAACCAAGCCTCCCAACCTCCTTCAGCAGCAAGTAGCATGCCTGACATGTGGTTGAATGAAGAACGAATGGAAGAGTTGGCCCGTGAGTGATGCCCACATCTACCGTTCATTCATTAAAGAAACATTTGGAGGGGACAGGGAGAGATTTTCTAAAAGATACAAATTTATAGCTAGAAAGGAGGATAGCTTCTAGTGTTCTATAGCACTGCAGGGTGACTGCAGTCAACAATATAGATTATATGGCTTTAAACAGCTAAAAGGAGGATATTGAATGTTCCCAACAAAGAAATGGTAATTGTTTGAAATGACAGATACACTGGTCAGCCTGGTCTGATCACCATACATCACATGTAGCATGACAATCACATGTGCCCCACAAATATGTACAAATATTCTGTGTCAAAAAATTTAAAATTTCAAAAAAAATGTGTTTAGTACCCGTTGCTACGTGCCACATGCCCTGCACACGCATGTGTTCCAGCATAAGAGATAGCAGGGACAAGGTGGATGTGGACACAGTCCCTGCATGCATGGAACTCACCCTCTGGTGGAGGGAAAAGCCCAGCAAAGGCTAACACACAGCAAGTCATCTCAGGCAGGGATCAGGGCAGTTAAAGAAAAGTAAAGCAAGGTAAGAGCTGGAAAGTGTTGGAAGACAAAGCTATCTTGGTGGTCAGGAAGGGCACCACAAGAAGGGTGGCATTCAAGCAGGGACATTTGGGAAGATTCAGGGTAGGAGTGGGAGTGAAAGCCCTATGACAGGCGTGTGACCAGGAAAAGCCCGGTGGCCAGGGTGGCGGAGGGGAGGAGCTGCATGCACGCCCTGCCTTCCCTTTGGTGCTTGGCAGCCCTGCCTGTCACTCATCCCTCTGCCCAGCTGTGGCCCAGGAGTGAGATGAGGAGGAAAGCCTGGTGTGTCGGCTCCCCACCCTAACCTGGGCCTCCTGCACCACAAAGGCCCCTCAGATCCTGCCAGTAAGAGCACACCCCCAAGCCCCACCCTCAGATAAGATAAATGGAATGTTTTCCAAAGTAGAACCTCCTAAACATTCCCTTCCGGGCCCACCAGTTGTATTTCACAGCAGCTCCAAGGAAATTTTCCCTCATCTGCTCTGCTATTTTTGCATCTAGGGGAATAGGATGTCCCCCCAAATGCCTGAGTTTAAAGAAAGATTATGCAGCTTCTATCCCCTGGTTGAGTCACTGAGGTGACGCTGAGCTCCCAGGTGGAGACATCAAGCAGGGAGAAGGTGAGAGGAAATGCCGTGGAGGTCCCCGTGCAGGCCCTTGTATTGGGCCTGAGGAACTGTCTGAGCCTTGGCTAGAGACCCAGGGACCTGCTGCTGAAGAAGCAGAAGAAAAGGAAGCCCGGAGCCCTCCTTCCACGGCCCATCACTCCTTGCCTAAGGTGCTGTCTACCAACTGCATGGACCGTCACCGTAGTGGCAACCTCTCTTCCCTCCAAAAGCTGCCCACGCCGCAAGTGAGGAGCTGCTCGGAAATGCAGAGGTGACCTTGTTGCACGGTTAAAGGCCTTCAAAGTTTCCCTCCTGCCCTAGGGACAGAGCCTGAGCACCTGCACAGCCAGAGCCCCATCCTCTCACCCTGACTGTCCCCCACCCCACACTCAGTCCAGCTGGACCAGCATCTCTCATAAACCTGTCACCATGCTTATGTTTGCAGGAGACTCAGGGCACATACCCACATGTGTTTGTGAAACAGAAGTTTCTGGAAACTGATCTTTATCATTTACCACATGCCCTGATATTTTCAATTCTAGCTAGGTGTTTTTTTAAAGCTGGTCATGACCTATTAAGTTGGTTTCATGACTCACTAACAACCCATGAACTGCAGTTTGTAGAACAATATACTGAACACATTTCTGCGATCCAGCTGAAGCATCCTCCCCTCTGGTCCTGCTAGGATTTCACACATGCCACTCATTCTGGTGGAATCACTTTCTCTCCCCCACTCCCCCTTTGTCTAATTTGGGTTGTTTTCTACCTACATGTTAGAATCACACAGGATGGCTTAAAAACATACCAATACCCTGGCCCCATCCACCACACCTGGCTCTGACTCTGATGTAACTCTTCAACGCTCCTGGGTGATTCCCCTGGGCAGCATCTTCCAAATTCACCTGCAACACCATCCCCAGAAATGCCCTCTCCCACACCCTGGCATGCACACGCTCACACACACACACACAGAATCTAGGATTGATGACCCACCCATGAGCTCCTAACCCTCCCTGGTCTTGTCTCTGCAGTAGCCCCCACATTTTCTTGCATTTGGTGGTCTGTTATTCTCTCCTATACATGGTGAGAGGCTTGAAGTCAAGGATGTGTCACATCTTATTCCTGTACACCCACAGTAAATATTTGCTGCACATACCTGTGAGGAAGGTTCTATTGTGATCCCATTTTAGAGATTAAAAAAAAAAACTAATATCCATAATGTTAAATAAATTAACCACTGTTGTACAGCTAGGAGTGGTAGGCATGGAATTAGAACTCAGATCTGCCCAGTCCCAGGGTCAGAGCTTCCTTATAAGCACAGCAGCTTCCTCTCAGAGCCTCAATAGACAAATGTCACAATAGGCCACAGACCCAGTGCAGAGCTGTCCACAGTCCTTAAGAATGAAAATACAAAGAAAGCCATTAGGCCTGCCAGCAGGATGGCTTTGCCCTGGCGCTCCTCTGGCCCTGAGTTCACACAGGTACCCCCAGAGACGGCTTCCCAGTTCTCTTGTATTTTCACTCTCTCCCCAGAGATGCTCCAGCCTGGCTCCCATCTTCCTAATGCTGATTGGATATTTCCTAATGGACCTTCTTTCAAATAAAATGACTCAGCCCAAACTCATTCTCTTCCTCCTCTCATTCCCAGTCTCACCTCCATACCCTCTTTAGTCCTTCCAATTATCTAAGGTAAAAATCCCCCAACCCTAACTTAGCTGACCTGACCCCTCCTCCCCATGCCATCCTGCCAGGCCCTGGGACCTGTCCCCATACCTCACCCCTGAACCCTGCCATCCCACTGGCTCACGCCAGCCTGTGCTCAGTTCATCACCACTGGCCCCTGCAGGAATGATTTCCAGTATACCTTCCTGCTTCCAGGTTCCAACAAATTACTGAAACAGGATGCCTGACATATCGTCTAAAACCCAACTGTGGCCAGGTCCCTTCTTCATTCAAAAATCGTCCAGCAAGCACAGACTAGCCCACACTGGCAGGTAAATCCCATGTATAAAAGTCCACTGCAGTGAGCTGGTAGGGACCTTCCCAGCCACATCCCACCACAGCCCTGCCACATGGGCCCGCACCCCCATGAGGGGGTCTGCCAGGTGTGCCATTTCTCAGACGTGCCACCTCCTCCCACCCTGTCCGCAACACCATTATCATCTACCCACAGGAGTAGGGCACAAGGGAATCACAGCATCAGGAGGATGTTGTAACAAGCCAAAGGATGCACCATTAGCCCACTGTTATTCATGTTACTTCCACAACGTCAATTCCTAGGCTGGGCTCATATACTAGCTGCTCTCATGGGAAAACAGAACTGCCTGGTCATTTCACTTGTGAATAGAAGGTGGGGACAGTAAAGATTTCTAGTGAAGTCACAGATGAGGCAGCACAAGATCACAGGACTGGGGAAGGCTGGTGGCCTGGAAATCACAGCAGGTCTTAGGGCCCCTGAGGGCTATAGAGAAAGGGGTTCTGGCCTCTGATATGCCCTTGTGTGAATTACATTTTCATAAAGGAAGATGTTCTTCCAGGGTGTCTCTCTGCTCTCACTAAACACAGCTCAGAAGTCCAGGGAAACATTACTCAGAATCATCTTCCCTTGATCAGGGCTTTCTTTCCTCCCCAAACCTGATGCAGTCAGGGCCATCCCTCTATAATCCCACCACACAGGAGGTCCCTAGATGCCCCATCCTGAGACCAAACCTTGTCAGTTGGGTCCTTGGGGTACCTGAGTCAACCTCTCCCATCCCTGTCCCTGCCTAAGGCCTGATCTGCCCTTGGGTGCTGAGTTGATTGGGGCTCCTACTTTGGCATTCCAAAAACCTAATTGGGAATAATTGCGACTCTTAATTACACTTCAATCATTACATACCAACACCACAGCTGCTTTTAAGTTTTATATTTCATTAAAGCAATGTTTTCAAGAGTCTGTTTAAAAGGGAGGAAAAAACCTACTGAATAATCATTTATAATTTAAAAGTAAATAAGAGCAAATTATGATCATGTTTATGAAACAAAACACTCTATCCAATCCAGTTAGTTATTAACCTAAAAATCTTTTTAAGTCACCTAGAGCTTCAGGTTCATGTACCAGGCTCAGGGACTCTAAGATTCCAACATTAGTTTTCAGTAATAAAATTCTGGACCCAAAGTCTATGGAGTTTCCAAGAAAGGATGGCAACAAGAAACGTGGTCAAGCAAAAAGATTGAGAACTCCAAAGCAGAAGACTCCTGAAGACAGTAATAATAATTCCTTGTGTTGACATAGCGGTTCCCACCTTAAAGGGTATATTTGGGTGTATTTGTATATAGCTCCACGCCTTGTTTGCATGGTGGTTCTTCACCTTTTGCTCTTTATTTTTGGTGTTTTGGTTCTTAACCTTTTAAAGGCATAGCTGTGAAAACTCTTCCCCCCAAAATGCACATTCACCAAACATACACAAGATTATTCATATAATTTTAAGAGTTTCACAAATTCTTAAACAAGGTATCCCATGGATTCCTTAAGATTTATAGTTTACAAAGTTCTCAATGTTCATTTGTTTATTTTCAATAAATGACTAAAGAATGGAAACACTTGTGAATCATGCATGCTGTGACATTTTCAGGCATGATTCTTTATTATCCATTCCATAAACACTGGCTGAGCACCTACTAAGTTCCAGGCATCAGGCTAGTTGCCAGAAGAGAGTAAAGATGTAGTGATGAATTAAACAGGGTCCCGTGGCGAGCTCACAGCTCAGTGGGAAAGGCAAGGGCAGGATGCATGCTATGCTAAGGAGGAAGGAAACAGAAGTACTGGAAGAATCATGGTCCCTGTGATGCTGCCAAGCTTGGAATTGCACCCTCTGAAAGCTGTAGGTGGGGTGGGAAGGCAGGGAAAGCCCAGCACAGAACATGCAGTGATGGTATTAACATCAAGCCCTACATCTCACACTAATCATGCCTGCCCAAGGCAAGTCTTTCCGCCTAACCCAGCAACCAGGAATCATGACCACTTCATCTGTTAATTGTCAGGGGTAAATATGAGTATCTTTTAAGGATCCTGGTTACTCAGCACAGGAATGGAAATTCATGACAGAGATACTTGCTGTAAGAAAGGCTCCTACCTATAATTCTAGCACTCTGGGAGGCTGAGGTGGATAGATTGCCTGAGTTTAAGAGTCTGAGACCAACCTGAGCAAAAGTGAGACCCCCATCTCTACTAAAAGTAGAAAGACTAGCTGGGCATCATGGCAGGTGCGACTATTTCCGACTATTCGAAAAGTTAAAGCAAGATGATCTTGGAAGCCCAAGAATTTGAGGTTGCTGTGAACTATGATGCCACAGCACTCTACCCAGGGCAACTGAGTGAGACATTATCTCAAGAAAAAAAAAGAAAAGAAAGGTGAAAACTAAGAGATAGGATAAAGCTAAGTCCATAGGTGGTTTGTTTTGGGGTGACTGGTCCCAGGTGACATTCTAGTCCCCAATTCAGAGCTTGGTTTCCGATGTTTACAACCTATTATCTTGCCAAGTAAACATTTGTTTGACTATGATTTACACTCATGATTATTTTATAAAAGACATTTCACCATTATTTAAATATAAGAATAAAGCACAGCATCATAATAAAGATCATTCCTGGCTCGGCACCTGTGGCTCAATTGGCTAAGGCGCCAGCCACGTACACCTAAGGTGGCGGGTTCGAATCCCCAGCCCGGGCCCACCAAACAACAATGATGGCTGCAACCAAAAAATGGCCGGGCATTGTGGCAGGCACCTGTGGTCCCAGCTACTTGGGAGGCAGAGGCAGGAGACTTGCTTGAGCCCAGGAGTTGGAGGTTGCTATGAGCTATGATGCCACGGCACTCTACCCAGGGGGATAGCTTGAGGCTCTGTCTCAAAAAAAAAAAAAAAAATCATTCCTCACTTAGAAAAGGATCTTGAACTTCATACCACATGAATTCCACAATGACCACACATATACAGTTTACATTTCTTTATTTTTTCTAATTTTTCTAAAGTCCAGTGAAATTTAATCACAGCTCAGCACTGGTTCATGGAAGGGCATTTGGAAACTGCCAGGAGGGTTGGAAAAGAAAGCAAGAGCAAAGTATATCCGGAGCAATTAGCCCTGCACTGGACAGAAAAGGGATGGTTTCTAGCTTAGGAACTGTCTGGTCTGGGTACTAAAGGGTGAGAAGAGCTCAAGCTGGTGGGGTCGCCAGAATCCCGCAGGCACAGTGGTGGTGAAGGTGGCCAGAGAGATGCACACTGACGACATCATTTTTTGAACTTTGCATCTACCCACAGCCCTTACTGTCCATGTCTGTGACTTTTGTACCTTATACATTGTCACCTCAACACTGTCCTTTGTACTCCAAAGGTGGACTTTCCCGGCATTCCCAACAAAACATTTCAAAGTATTACTGGGTGGCCTTGCTCCTCAAACAATAATTCTGTGTTGTTAGTTTTACTTCATTTGTGTGTAGTTCCTTTTTTTTTTTTTAACAAATACTTGAATATCAGATTATGGGGAGATAAAACCAAAGACCTGTTCCTAGCAGAGAAACAGCATATAAATATTGTACAGTTTAGAAAAGATGAAATCTATTTGGTGAGCCAAAGCCATACAACTTTAGTTCCAATAGTACTCACTGGACTTAGGCCAATCAACTATGTGTTCGATTTTGGAAAGAACAAAAGTATTATATAAACGTACAAGACTTCTGGTTAAATATGACTCATTGACCACAAGCATTTATCTCTTCTTCCCTCTGAAGAGATAAACTCCACTAAAATAATAGTAAGGGAATTTTTTAAAAAGTATAACTACTCAAGGAAAAAGAGAATGTGAAAGGAAATATCAGTAATGAAAATTTTCCACAAACTTAGTTTGGCACAGTGGCATATACCTGTACTCCCAGATACTCAGGAGGCTGAGGCAAGAGGATCACCTGAGACCAGGAGTTCAAGGCTGCAGTGAGCTATGATCTTACCACTGCACCCCCATCTGGCCAACAGAGCAAAACCCTGTCTCAAAAAAATAAATAAAAATTCTACAAAGTTCAGAAAGGCAGTAAATGGATGGAGGATTGACAATGTACACAGCGGGACAGAGAAAGCTACCACTAATGTGCCCACAAAATGACAAGAGCTATGATAAATAAGCTAATTATTCCCTCCCCAACATCCACACACAAAGCCCCAGAAAGGCTCAGGACTTAAGGCTCTAGATGCAACAAAAAGCAAAAGGTGGGGATGTGTGTCACAAAGCTAAGAACAGGTAGGCTTACTCAAAGCTGCAATTCAAAATTATCATGCCCAAAGATTTCCTCCTCAACTCAGCCAGGTGGCTAACTCCACTACCCATTCCCAAGGAAACCAAAGGCTTATTCTCTGGAGAAATCAGACCCCAGAGGCTCTAGCTCAAAACATTGAGCACATTAAAGTTAAGTTAACTTAATGTCTACATGTACCATTCCTCCATCTCATTCCCAAAAAATTGGAATTGAGGATTCTCCTCTAGGCTAGAGATAAGATGACTTTTATCCAGAGAAAAGATGGCCAGATTCTCACATTTGCTAGTAGGCTTCACTGATATTGCTACAGTGAAGCCTACTAACTGTACTATGATGTATACACACATATACACAAACACCTACCAAAAGCTATTTAGAACCATACTGTCAACTATTAATAGCCAACAGAAGATCATTTAACATTTGAGTAATTCTTCCAATATGAAAGAAAGACAGGACAAAACAGGAAAAGGGGAAAGAACAAGGGGAAAAGCTAATAAAGAGAAGTAAATGTCTAAATTTTTATCACAAAAATAAGATACTGTATCCAAGAAATAAGTATAACATTTTATCTTTTTTAATGAAAAAACATTTAGGAAAGAACTCTAAAATTTAAAATATGACAACCAAAATAACAAATTCAATGGAATACTGAGAAGACAAAGAATTTACTCTGAAAGTAGTTTTTCCCTAGTATCCTTTTTTCTAGAAAGAGAGACCAAAGTAAGGGAGAGAATTTGAATATGAGATGCAGAAGATCACAAAGCTCTGCTTTCAAATAAGTCAGTTTTTTAAATTATTTTTATTTATTTGTTCATTTTTTGTTGTTGAGACAGAGTCCCACCCTATGCCCTGAGCAGAGTGCAATGGTATCATAGCTCACTGCAACCTCAGACTCAGGCTGTGGGTATCCCACTCACTGCCTTAGCCTCCAGAAACCACTGGAATTACAGGTGCTTGCTGTGGAACCCGGCTGGGTTTTGTTTTTTGGTTTTTGTTTTTTTTTTTTTATGAGTTGGGGTCTCACTCTCACTCAGGCAAGTCTCGAACTCCTGAGCTCAAGCAATTCTCCCTCCTCAGCCTCCCACAGTGCTGGGATTACAAGAGTGAGCCTTTCACTTGTACCCCTGTAAGAAATACCTCAAAAATGGTCCCTCCAATCACCCTCCCTCC
>CAUYQV010094493.1:0-34434 GCA_963574575.1 Galagoides demidoff
ATAGTTTTATGTCTTAAGTTTAAATCTTTAATCCAGTGAGAGTCTATTTTAGTTAATGGTGAAAGGTGTGGTTCCAGTTTCAATCTTCTACAAGTTGCCAGCCAGTTCACCCAGCACCATTTATTAAATAGGGAATCTTTCCCCCACTGAATGTTTTTAATTGGCTTGGCAAAGATCAGATAACGGTGCCAGTACCATGCTGTTTTGATCACTATCAATTTATAGTATAGTCTGAGGTCTGGTAGTGTGATTCCTCCTGTTTTATTTTTATTTCTGAGTAACGTCTTGGATATTCGAGGTTTTTTCTGATACCATATAAAAAGAAGTATTATTTTTTCAAGATCTTTAAAGTATGACAGTGGGGCTTTAATAGGGATTGTATTAAAATTATATATTGCTTTGGGTAGTATGGACATTTTAATAATGTTGATTCTTCCCAGCCATGAGCATGGTATGTTTTTCCATTTGTTAATATTTTCAGCTATTTCTTTTCTTAGAGTTTCATAGTTCTCTTTATAGAGATCTTTCACATCCTTTGTTAGGTAAATTTCCAAATATTTCATCTTTCACACTACTGTGAATGGAATAGAGTCCTTGACTGTTTTTTCAGTTTGAATATTGTTGGTATATATGAAGGCTACCGATTTATGAGTGTTGATTTTGTAGCCTGAGACACTGCTGTATTCCTGATCAATTCTAAGAGTTTTGCAATAGAATCCTTGGTGTTTTCCAGATATACAATCATATCATCTGTGAAGAGCGAAAGTTTGATCTCTTCTGACCCTATATAGATACCCTTGATTGCCTTTTCTTCCCTAATCGCAATGACTAAAACTTCAATTAAAATGTTAAAGAGCAGTGGAGATAATGGGCAACTTTGCCTGGTTCCTGATCTGAGTGGAAATGATTTCAATTTAATTCCATTCAATATGATATTGGCTGTAGGTTTGCTGTAGATGGCCTCTATCAGTTTGAGAAATGTCCCTTCTGTACCAATTTTCTTAAGTGTTCTGATCATGAAGGGATGCTGGATATTATCAAAAGCTTTTTCTGCATCAATTGAGAGAATCATGTGGTCTTTGTTTTTTAATTTGTTTATGTGATGAATTATATTTTTGGATTTACATATGTTGAACATTGATGTTGTTTTTAAGGGTAAGTCCTGTAAGCATGTGTAGTTAAGTACTTTGCTGAAACATCTTCCTGAGCTGAACCAAATTTACTATAGAAACAGACATGTCACTGTCATGAAACCACTGTCAGTAACTTAGGGGTTAGGCTGGTCATCGGCTTTGCCTGATCAACAGAGATGTTGACTGAGCAAATGAACACTGGCAACTGGTTTGACCACAGACTTGAGCCTATTTAAGAGTAATAATGTAACAATCATCTAGGAGCAGACTTACATTTGGACGACTAATGGGAAAATTATGCATAATATAATACAATTATGTATTTATTGTCAGAGGACCCTTACTGGGCAATAATTTGTTACAGCTAAAATAATATAATTAGTAGTTAATAATCTCTTCAACATTTTATAATTCAGACCAAGAAAGCTCATTCTGACCTCCTAATAAATCTAAATTAAAGAGGTTCAAGTTTATTTCCTGTGGCTTCCTCTGTTGGCCTAACCTTATTCATAAAGCTGAGTACTATTGTTACAAAGATGAGGCCAGATAAACAGGCAGAATGTCTCCCAATTAAAACCTGCTAGGCAACATAAATCTTAAAATATCCCAATACAATTTAGGTTTAAGACATGAGTGCTTTTGGTCATTAAAAGTATGAGAGGTCAGGATCCTGAAAAAGGTTAGAAACTAATTATCACATGCATTACTATTATCATTATTGTTATTTTTAATGGACAATTAGCTGTAATTGTAACACAATTATTATAAAACAAGCAGATATGCTTGTTGGAATGGTTACTTCACGGGGATGGCAGATGGATACCCAAACCACCCCAC
Organism: Galagoides demidoff; assembly: GCA_963574575.1. Classification (NCBI taxonomy): domain Eukaryota; kingdom Metazoa; phylum Chordata; class Mammalia; order Primates; family Galagidae; genus Galagoides; species Galagoides demidoff. Next base: position 1,971 of record CAUYQV010094493.1, read on the forward strand.
TGTCCAGTTTAGGGCTCTATGGGCTGACCTCAGCAGAGGAAGCTGAGAAAATGTACTCAAACATTACCCATGGTTTATAGGAAATAGAGCATTATGCTCTAAATCTCAAGTGCTCTTTTGGAAAAAGTGACATTCACAGTTAAAAAAGCAACTGTATTTTCTACTTTCCTTGGGGAGGAAATCTAACAAAATTCATGATTGAGCTGTATACCAAGACAAACAGCTTCTCCTTGCAATAAAAAGCGGCAGGGAGAGGCATCCATGTTTTAATGTGGGAAATCTCACCTCTGTGCAGTGACTCACATTGCCTGTTCTGGCCCTCCCTCCTCCCGTAGCCCCTTGTAATCCCATAGAAATCTCCCATCATTATTTACTCTAGACAGTGGTTCTCAACCTTCCTAATGCTGCAGCCCTTTAATACAGTTCCTGTGGGTTGTGACCCACAGGTTGAGAACCGCTGCTCTAGACCCAAACAGGACTTCCCTCTGATTTATTTTCAAGATTGAGCATCTTTAATTGAATTATCATTGTTTCATCTAAGCGTAGAAAATAAAACCAGAGAATTTCCTAAGCTGCCGTCGTACAGAAGCTGCAGGAAATTGATTACAGAGAAGGCACAGAGGCTGTCGTATTAACTTTCTTACAGGAATGCCTGATTGTTTTAGGATTTCAGTATGGTAAATGGATTCCTTTGGCCAGTGTAACTTTAGCGCATGGAATAGGGTTTGTGATGGCCTATTCACTTATACAATAAGACATTTAGTGATGTAAATAGTCTTAACAGTTAAACCTCAGATGTCTTTCCATGCACAAATGGTTAAGAATTCAAAAACAAGTAATTATCAATAGCATATGTATGCAATAAGAGAAGCATCAGCTGAAAAAAGTTATATTTATGACATTGGCAAGAAAGATACATTAATTGACTGCAGAACGGAGCCAACATAATATTTACTCTGCATTTTCAAAGGATAGGAAGAAGATCCTAGAAACTTACATGCACTTAGCTTTATTTTGGGAAGAAAAGCCCAGAGGAAAACTAATCAGGAGAGAACTGACTTGGGTCTGTCTAGAGGCTTCTGATTTCATTTTAGACACCCAGATGGAATCAATAAGTGGGTAGTCTCACAGCTAGTGCACAAGATAACATTTTTGGGTGTGTTCAGAGGCTGTGGTTTTCAAAGTTGTGGAGAGTTAATGAGAAATTTTGAGCTAGAATTTTCTGTACTACTGGGCAAGACCCTGCCTTTTCTCCTATAACCGTTTGTTCATGTGGGGTTTTATTGACAAAATTAATTCTCTTCTCTTTCTTAGCTCTGCTTACCAAAGCTCTGCCTGCATTTTAAAGCTTGGTCAAATCTGTATCATCTAAGGAATCTCAGTTTTGACTCTCAACACCAGCTTTACGGAAGGCCCTCTTTCCTTTCCATAAATGCCGCAGCCATCTCGCTATTTTTTTTTTTTTTGCATTGTATTTATGTGTTGAACTTAAGTTCCTTAGTCTTATTTAATTTTATCTTTTGCCCTCCCCACTCTAAAGTGCCAAATAGAGGTTTTACAGGTAGAGTTTTGTTGAAGGGATAAATGAAATGAATGCTAAGCTTGCTGTGGGAATAATAATATGTCAAAGACCTTGGTTTCAATTAATTTAATCTATCAGCTGTAATAGATCCTTGATACTAGGATTGGTAATCTTGAGTGATTATACTCTGAAACTGTCCAAGGGACCAGAATGTACCTTATGGTCAAGGCTGGTCCCATGTCCACTTCCCAGCAGAGAGCTGGGTTGTCCATCTTTTTGTCTAAGAACTCCCTCCACTCAAGTACCAAATAGATCATAGAATACCCAAAATGGAGGCATTTTTCAAAATTAATACAGTGTTGAGCATTTTGAGATTGCTCTTGAGGTAATTAGCATCCTATCACACAAAAAATTGAGAATTCTTACTACTATATGGCTAGACAAAATTTAAGAATCATTAATAAGAAAATGCTATTTCAATGTTCAAACTTTATGGGAAGAAGAGAGAAAAAGACCCCAAATTTCATAATCTGAATCTTACTTTCCAGTGGCCTTGTCTTGTATGTGTACGTTATGCCAAGTAACAGTTAAGATGTAAGACAAATCCTCAGCAATGTCTATCTGAAACCATTTTTGTTTGCTATCTCTAGCCAAGAGTGCTTAAAGGAATCCCTGAATTATCTTGATGATTTTCTCAGTTTTACACTAATTACGATAATGAGAAACCTAATGACCTAATCACTTCTCAAGGAGAAATTGCTTGGTATATTGAATTTCTGGTGGAAAGATGTAGCACATATATCATGGTTTCAAAAATACGTGGCTATCAGCCCAGGTTACAAAGTTTGGAAAATATTATGGCGGAAGAGAGGCATCATCTTGCTCTTACCAGGTCCTTCTGGCCGTATTTTACATTTAACCCCAGTCTTGAATTAAGTGTCAGATTTCCTTAGTGACTCTTCCAATTCGTCTGTTCTCTGGGTCTTGTTTTCTCCCTCCACGCCCTCTGAGGAGCTCTCCAACCTGCCTTCTCTTTCCGTTATTTCTTGCACTTCTGCTACTGTCATGTGCTTCTCTGAGAACAAGCCCTGTGTAAATCAGGTTAGTGGAAGTGATCAGATCGTTTTCTGTTACCTGGAGAGTGATCCTCATTATCCCAGCGGTGGAGAAAGATACACACGTTGGGGCTGGAGCTCTCCGAGGGACCAGAATGTACCTTATGGTCAAGGCTGGTCCCATGTCCACTTCCCAGCAGAGAGAGAGCTGGGTTGTCCATCTTTTTCTGGGGGGAAGAGTGGTCTCCCAGGTGCTCCCACCTCCGGGGTCACAGCAGGTGCATCCAGCTGCATTTTTTAAATGTTACCAGACCATGTTTCATGCTTTTCAGCTGACTTTCTGGATGAGTGTTCACTATTATTTTTACTAGAGAATTCTAGTCTGCAATTATGATGGGCAACAGCTTGCTCAGAAAGAATGAATATTTTTCTTGTGTTTCAGTTTGTTAAAAGAGGTGATATGTTCTAGCAGGGTAGAGGTCTTATTATCTCAGTTGGCTAAAGTCCAGTGTTAGAAAGGCCAACTTTACAGGGTCTCATCCCAGATGGACTGATTAGTAGGATTTACTCTATTTCTTTTTTTTCCCCCAAGCATTCTCTTTGCCACTGTCTTCTCAGTTATAAAATATGCAAATAGTGTTTTATATCTTATGAAGCTATTGAGAGGATTAAGTGAATTAATACTTTTATGATTCTTGAAATAGGCACACAGAAAGGTCTTAATGTATGGTAGCTGTTGTTACATTATTATTCTTATTCATTCAGTATTTCAACACATAAGTACTTAGTACTTATTGCGGGCCAGGCTCTGTGCTGGGTACTGGCCATTCATAATAGACGGATCACTTAAACTAAGGCCAACCTGGGCCAGATGGGGTGGCTCATGCCTATAATCCTAGCATGCTGGGAGGCCAAGGTGGGAGGATCTCTTGACCTCAGGAGTTCAAGAAGAGCCTGAACAAGGGTGAAACTCTGTCTCTACTAAAAATAGAAAAATTAGCCAGGTGTTGTGGCAGGTACCTGGTTATAGCTACTCAGAAGGCTGAGGCAGGAGGATCACTTGAGCCCAGGAGTATGAGGTTGCTGTGAGCTAGGCTGATGCCATGGCACTCTAGCATGGGCAATAGAGTGAGACTAGTCAAGGAAGGAAGGAAGGGAGGAAGGAAGGAAGGAAGACATGGATGGGGAGAATGCCATAAAATAGAAAGATAAACAGGGGGCAGAGTCATGGTAGGGCCCCAGACTATGGCAGGCAAGCATCCTTGTCTGTCCAAACTGGGGAATTTCCTGGAATGTGGAAATTGCAGTGCTAAAATCTAGATAGTCCTGGGAAAACTAGGATGCTTGGTCACCTTAGCCCAGACTATGCCCCAACCTTGGCCAGCCATCAACAAAATGGAACGCCTAGGGTTTGATGTAAGAGAGCCAAATGATCACTTCTCTCAGGAAAAGGACAAGAACTTCTGAGAGTGGTCATTAGCATGGACTTTGAGAAACAGAACAAATACACTGAAAGTCCTCATGATTAGTTCGCAGATAAAGAGCTATTAATTTATCATCTCATTCAGTACAAATAGACCTGCCATGTCTCCATCCAGATTTGGGATTAAGTACGTAGAAGACGCTCACTTCAATGGATTATTGTCCAACCTTACCTTTAAGTGTGTCTCTTGTATTCTTAAGAAGGTGGATTTCTCAAGAGAAGAAATTTCTAGTTAACTGACACTTATATGTGGTTCTAATTTCTTTAAGAACTCAGTTAATTACTGTGGAGTTAATTATAGTGAATGAATTTAAGTCCTTCCTATTGTGATGCTGAATTTCAGGTGTTTATTTGACTGAGTCATGAAGTGCCTAGGTGTTTAGTCAAATGTTATTCTGGGTGTGCCAGTGAGGGTATTCTGGATGAGATTAATATTAGAATTGGTAGAATGAGTAAGCAGATGGCATCACTCCTGTGGGTGGGCCTCATCCAATCAGTTGAAGGCTGACCCTTCCTTAACTAAGGGGGGACTTCTCCTGCTTGAGGCCTATGAGTTTTTTCCTACCTTCAGACTTAAACTCAAATACCGATTCCTTTTGGGTCTCAAGCCTGCCCGCCTTTGGACTGAAACTATATCATTTGGCTCTCCTGGGTCTCTAGCTTGCCAAATACAAACGTTGGGACTTGTAAACATCCATGATTACATGAGTCCATTCCATAAAATAAATCTCTTACTGTGTGTGTGTGTTGTGTGTATCTGTGTGTGTAATATATACATATGTACACATACAATCCTACTGACACTTTCTCTGAGGAACCCCAACTTATATACCTATAGTTAAAAAACACTCTGTTTTTTATTTCTTTATGTATAGATCATATAGAATTAAATATTTTAATAGGTCAGATAAAAAAGTTGTGAAAGGACTAAATGCATACTCTTTTAGTTGAGTTTCTACCACGAAATTTTAAAAAGGTCCGTATGAATTTGCATTGCCTGAAGTTTAAGGTCATTCCCTTACTCCTGGCTCCCTCGTGTTTTCTCCCCTTGGTGGCCTTCTTGGGAGGGAAGGAACTCTCTTGCTAAAGGGAACGAGAAAAACTGAGAAACAACAGGGCATGTGGAATTTAAAGATGCCCCAATCTAGTCTTTGGATATAAGTGGATAGAGTCATTTCCACTTTTCTTTATTTTACTTTTTAGGGTCATTTTCAATCTTTTTTTCCTGGTGGATTGGGTTTCAAGGGAGTCAAACTCTTGGCTGCTGGAGAGAAGAGGCCCAGGAGTTTAGCTGACATCCAACCCTCTGGTAATCAGATGACAGGACAGAAGCCCTTAGAGGTGAGTGGCTGGGAGTGAACGAAAAACAACCAATTATTTTTACTTATTTATTTATTGACATGTAATATTTGTACGTATTTATGGGATACATGTGATAATTTACACATGCAGATGGTGTATAATGATCAAATCAGGATAGTCATTACCTTGAACATTAATTATTTCTTTGCACTGGGAATATTTCAAATATTTTGAACATATATTATTATTAATTGAGGTCACCCTCCTGTGCTGTCTACCCTCAGAACTTGTTCTTTTAATCTAACTGTATTTGGAGGTGCAACCCGCCTCTCCTCGTTCCTCTCCCACTACCCAGCCTAGGCTAACTGTCATCTAACTTCTACCTCCATAAAGGCAGCTTTTGAAGCTCCAGTATGTAAAATACTCCATGTTTGTCCTTCCGGGTCTGGATCATTTCACTTAACATAATGACCTCCAGTTTTATCCATGGTTGTTACAAATGAAAGGATTTTATTCTTTTTTTATGGCTGAGTAATATTCCGTGGTGTAGGCACAGGTTGGACAATTACATTTGAGAACTCATCCTAAAAGACAGAGCTCCATACTCACTGCTGGGTAGGAGGCAAAGTACTCGCCTTGGCCACCTGGTGACCGTAGTAATACTCAGGAAGGAGGCATGGAGCACTGTTTCTAGGATGGGTTTGCAAACTTACTTGTTCATCCTTGTATACCACATTTCCTTTATCCCCTGAACAGACACTGGAGTTGATTCCGTAGCTTAGCTGTTGTGGATAGTGTGCATTGAGCATGGGGGTGCAGGTATCCCTTTGATATATTGATTTTCTGTCTTTCAAACATGGCTCCCGAGCCACTCTCTCCATCCTTCCTTTCCTGCTAATTTTGGGTGGGGCACATACTTTCCCCTCAGACATTCTTGATTTCTATTTAGAAACAGTCTAGATAATTAAAGCCATGGATGTAGTATAAAGCACATTTTTTTGAATAATAAAATAATGAGTTTGTGGTAATTTGCTATGTAAAGAGCAAAAGAGTTTAAGATAATACAAATAATACCACAATTTAAAAAAATGAGTCCATGTAACACATTATCTCTTTTAAAAAGTAGAATCCCAATAACAGACCTCATATCCCAATAGTAGCCTTTATTATATGGTTTATTTAAAGTTATTGAGTTATAATTTGCATACAATAAAATTCACCAGTTTTAAGTGTATAATTCAGCAAGTTCTGACCAACACATGTACCTGTGTAACCGCCATCTTGATCAGATCAGAGAACATTTCCATCACCCTCAGAAAGCTCCTTCGGGCCCCTCTGCAGTCAGTTCACCTACTAAATGCTGACGTCTCTGCAAACCACTCTTCTGCTTTCTGTCACCAGAATGATACTTTTTCTAAAATTTCAAATGAATAAAATTGTGTAGTGTGAAGTTTTTTGTGTGTGCCTTCTTTCATTTAGCATAATCCTTTTGAATTTCCGGTGTCCCTACAAGTTAGTGCTCTCTCACAGGTATGTATTTACATACATTTATACCCCAAAAGTTTTGTGTATATATATATATTTTTATTTATATATATGTATATAAATAAAGGCCAGATGTATTTTTTGTCCTAGACCTTTTCCATATTTTATTTATTATTTATTAAATCATAGTTGTGTACATTAATACTGTCATGGGGTACAGTATGCTGTTTTTATATACCATTTGAAATATTTTCATCAAACTAATTAACATAGCCTTCATGTCATTTTCTTAGTTATTGTTAAGACATTTACATTCTACATTTAGAAAGATTCACGTGTACCCTTGTAAGATGAACCATAGGTGTGTTCCCACCAATCACCCTCCCTCCACCCATCTTCCTCCCTCCCCTCCCCTCCCTCTCTCCTTTCCCCATATTCTTGGGCTATAGTTGGGTTATAGTTTTCCTATAAAAGCTATAAATTAGTTTCATAGTAGGGCTGAGTACATTGGATACTTTTTCTTCCATTTTTAAGATACTTTGCTAAGAAGAATATTTTCTAGCTCCATCCATGTAAACATGAAGGAGGTAAAGTCTCCATCTTTCTTAATGGCTGCATAGTATTCTATGATGTACATATACCATAATTTATTGATCCATTCGTGGGTTGATGGGCACTTGGGTTTCTTCCATGAACTAGCAATTATGAATTGGGCTGCAATGAACATTCTGATATAAATATCTTTATTGTGTATGATTTTGGGTCTTCTAGATATATACCTAGTAGAGGAATTGTAGAGGAACAAATGGCAGGTCTATTTTTAGTTTTCTAAGTGTTCTCCAGATATCTTTCCAAAAGGGACGTATTAGTTTGCATTCCCACCAGTAGCGTAGAAGTGTTCCCTTTTCTCCACATCCATGCAAGCATCTCTGATTTTGGGATTTTGTGATATGGGCTGATCTTACTGGTATTAGATGATATCTCAAAGTAGTTTTGATTTGTGTTTCTCTGATGATTAAGGATGATGAGCATTTAATTTCTAATTAAATATTATTAAGCTTTTAATAATAATAATGATAATAATGATTATGATAATACCATGAAATAACCATGTAGCTTCACTATACACCAAGCACTGTATTGAGTGCTTCATATATAACATGTACTGATTAAATAATATGTACTTATTTAATCCTCACATCTATGCTATGAAGATTATTTTTTCTGATTTGTAAAAAAGAACTGAAGTGTAAAAGGATTGAACAAATTGTCTAAAGTCCTGCACCTTGTCAGTAGAAGGCCACGCTCCTGTCTTAGACAGTCTAACTCTAAATTTAATCCTTTTGTTGCTCTGAATTAATGTTAATGAAAGCAGTTTTTGATCTAATGAAATGAAAGTGTTCATTGTTTCCCATTCCTAACCATCTGTCCTGTCCATTACCCACTAACACTCTGGCTCTGCCTCCATCGACCTGTAGAACACTTTCAATCAAAAGCCTGTAAAGAACCATCTTAGCCTCAATATCCATCCTTGAAATCCTCTTGCCCCCACAAGAAGATTTACATTTTTTGCCCCCACATTTATAATTTTTACCCCCACATTTAAATTACTTCTGTCCTGCCTCTTTGTTTTCCAGCTGGGAATAACTCATAAAATTCTGTTCCCCCTTCACCCTGCCTGGGACACTCAGCTTCTTAGTGGCCCATTCATTCCTTAGTCATCTTCCACCACAAATACCCCAGTTCTCTCAATTTTCTCTCATCTTAATTTCCCAACCACATTTCAGTTCCAAGTCTCCAAAACAGACACTGGCTCTTATTTCACAATTTTTTTTTAAAAGCACTTGTAGAAGCACTCCCATCTTAATTTGTACTCTCAAATATTGATCGCACAAGTATATTAGTAACATGTTGGTCCAGTCTTTTTAACTGTGAGACATTAAAACTATTCCAGTGATAATTCCCTTCAAAGCATATTTCACCATATAAAGTCCATCCACGTTTTTGGCCAAAACTTTTAGGGTAAATATCTTTCACTTTAACTTCCCAATTCAAATTTTTATTTGCTTATATTTAGGTGCTTATTTCTTTTTTTTTCTTATTATAAAGGAATTTTAGCATTTATCTTTTAACATATTATGGTACAAGAAATTTCGCAAAAAACAAAGGAGGTCCAAGTTATCTCTGGGCAGCTCTGTTGCCATACTCTTTAGTATATTTAACAACTGTTAGTGTAAAGCTTTCAGTGTACAAAAAATGTTTCAACATTTCCTAAGGGATTTTCCAATAATTTTTGTGAGAATATCAGCTACATTGCTAGCTCCTACCTAAAGTGTACAAAGAAGAATACATTGTTCTTTATTGGCTGAAAATGCTTTCATTGCAAGTTTGTTGTAACTTCAACAAAACTGATTACTGTTTTCCAGGGTATTATTTTGCATATGGATATTTTAATTGCTTTTTAAAGTTACATACTTAATTCATAAACATAAATAAAAGAGTAAAAAACATTTATAAAGGTATGGAATTAGTACTATTCCATCTATATATTTTTCTCAGAAAGCTGGGCAAAAAGTGTGCATTATACATGGCAAAATATGGTACTTAAAAAGAAAATGTTCATCATATGTGTGTCTATATGTGTTAAATCTGTTTGTCTGTCTTTCTATCTACCTACCTACCTAACCCTTAAGTCTATATATCTACCTATCTATCTCTTAAATCTGTATGTCTACCTATTTCTTAAATTTATCCTTATGTCCTTTCCTTAAACCTTTCATTCTGAGTCTGATTCTAACTATGTTGTGTTATGGTTTGAATGTGTCCCCCAAAATCTATGTGCTAGAAACTTAATCCCCAGTGCAACTGTGCTGGAAGGTGGGGCTTAATGAGAGGTGATTAGGCCCTGGAGGGATCTGCTCTCATGAATGGATTAATGCTGTTATCAGGGGTATGGGTTTCTTGTCGAAGGGCAAGAGCCAGTTTCATCTCCTTCTGTCTCTTGCCCTTTTTGTCTTCCTTGTGTCCTTCTACCATGGATAACACAGCAAGAATATCATCTGTAGATGCTGGCCCCTTGATCTTGAACTTCTCAGGTTCCAGAGCCTTGAGGCCATATTTTTCTGTTCATTATAAATTATCCAGGGGGCAGAGAAAGATGTTGGACCAAAAAGATCATTCAGCTTCACTCTCTTAGAAAAACTAGGGGAAAAGAGAGAACACAGCCAGACCTAGTGTGGGGACATTACCCAGAGTCATGTCTCAGGGAGCACAGCAAGGAGGTGGTGAGCTGGATACAGAGTATGATCCCAAGTAGTGGAAATCTGATGAATTAGGCAAGTGATTATGACCAGTTGAGATTGGCTGGTCCCTAACAAGGTCTGGGACAGGAGAAAGTCTTTCTAGAGATTTTAGTTGTTGGGGGAAGCTGAGTGTTGAGTAGAAACCATGGTAGAGTGGGTGGAGTCAAAAAGTATACAGCAACCAGATTTTAATGTCAGTTGGTTTGGATTTGCCTTAGGTTTAGTGGCTGGTGAAGCAGCCATTCTGAGAGGGTCTCAGTGGCCAGGGGGCTGCCACTGTGGGAAGGTCATGAGAAGGCCTTATCAGGGGCTTAAAGCATGGCTATCTTAATTATGCCTGACCCGGGCCTGCTAAACAACAATGACAACTACAACAAAAAATAGACAGGTGCTGTGGTGGGCACCTGTAGTCCCAGCTAATTGGGAGGCTGAGGCAAGAAAATCACTTAAACCCAAGAGTTTGAGGTTTCTGTGAGCTGTGATGCCAGGGCACTCTACCAAGGACAACATAGTGAGCCTCTGTCTCAAAAAAAAAAAAAAAAAAAAAAAAAAGATTAAGATAGTAAGGACTCCTATTTCTTTGGCCATGAGGAAGTTTGGCTTTGCTCAGGATGAGCCCTTTTCAAGACCTGAGCTCTGAGACAAGGTAATTTGAAGCAAAGGAGGCACTGAGAAGGATAAAAGAGGGCAAGGAGCTGAACAAGAAGAAAGAACACATGAGGAGGAACCAACACAAAAATTTAGGCAACATGAAAAATCAAAGCAGAGGAACTCCCCCAAGAGACAATGAGGCAGCTATTGTAGAAGACTCCACCTATAAAGAATTAATGAATTTGACAGGAAGGAAATTTATAGATGATAAAGACAATAAAAGAAATGGATGAGAAAATGGAAAGACAGAACCAAAATTTGAATGAGAGATTTGTAGAATATAGAAAGCATATGCCAGAGCTTAAAGAAATGAAGGAGACAATCAGGGAAAGTAAAGATGCAGTAGAAAGTATCAAAAATAGGTTAGACCATGGAGAAGAAAGAACCTCAGGTGACAGGATAAAGTTTTTGAGTTAACTCAGGTAGTTAAAGAGGCAGAAAAGAAGAGCGAGAAAGCAGAACAAATGCTTAGAGAACTATGAAACTCCATGAAGCATTCAAACATACAAATAATAGAGATCCCTTAAAAAGGAAGAAGATTGTCCCAAAGAAATGGAAGCCCTTTTGGAGACTATCATAAATGAAAACTTCCCAAGCTTTACTAAAGACTCTAACATACTCCTTTCAGATGGCTATCCCTGGGTCATCTCAACTCAAACAGAGCCTCTCCAAAACACATTGCAATGAACCTGTTCAAAGTCAAAAATCAAATAAAAAATTCTGAAAATATCCAGAAATGAGTACCAACTGACCCATAGAGGCAGAGCCTTAGGATGACAGCAGACTTTTTAATGGAAACCTTCCAAGCCAGAAGAGCATGGTCATTCACCTTCAACATTCTTAAAGAAAACAATTTTCAGCCCATAATTCTGTGTCCTGCTAAACTAAGCTCCAAAATTGATGGCAAAATCAAATCTGTGGATATACAAGCACTGAGGAAATTCACCACAACAAGATAAGCTCTACTGTAAAATACTTAGACTTATTCTGAACACTGACCATCACAATGGACCATCAGTAAAGTAAACACACAGATCTAAAGGTAAAAAATTAGCTTCTACAATGGCACAAAGGATAAATTACACTACCGACTTTTACAAAATAAGATGAATAGAAGTCCACCACACTTATCAATTCTCTGAATAAATGTCAGTGGATTGAATTCCCCATTGAAGAGGCATAGGCTGGCTGATTGGATTAAAAACCACAAGGCATATGTATGCTGTCTCCAGGAGACACACCTAGCCTTGAGGGATAAATCATGATTCAGGGGTTAAGGAATGGAAAACAGTATTTCAAGCAAATGGAAATTAGAAGAAAGGAGGGATTGCAATCTTATTTTCAGATACAAGCAAATTTAAATCAGCTCAAGTTAAGAAGATAAGGATGGAGACTTTGTACTGGTCAAAGAAACAATACAATAAGAAAACATTTCAATTTTAAATATTTATTCACTCAACATAAATGCTCCCAGATTTATGAAACAGACGTTGATGAGTCTAAGCAATATGATATCCCTTAACACCATAATAGCTAGGAACTTTGATACCCCTCTGACAGAACTGGACAGATCCTCTAAACAGAAACTAAACAAAGATACAAAGGATAAAAGAGGAATTTGTTAAATTCCTTAAACATAAGAACAATGAAGACACAAGTTACCAAAACCTCTGGGATATAGCAAAAAGCAGTCCTAAGAGGGAAATTTATCACATTAGATGCCTACATTCGAAAAACAGAAAGAGAATGCATTAACAAACACATGAACCATCTTATGGAATTGGAAAAAGAAGAACAATCTAATCCCAAATCCAGCAGAAGAGAAAAAATAACCAAAGTTAAATGAGAGATTAATGAAATTGAAAACCAAAGAATCATTCAGAAAATTAACAATACAAAAAGTTGTTTTTTAGAAAAGATAAATAAAATTGATAAAACTTTGGCTAGATTACCTAGAAAAAGAAAGTAAAATAGCTAATAACCTCAATCAGAAATGATAAAGAAGAAATAACAAATGCCACAGAGATACAGAGATCATCTCTGAGTACTATAACTCTATGCCTAGAAATTTGACAATATAGAGGAAATGGATCAATACCAGGAATCACATCCTCCCCCTAGAGTTAATAAAGAAGTAGATTTCTTGAACAGATTGATTTCAAGAACTAAGATTGAAGAAACAAACAAAAAAAATCTCTGAACAAAAAATTCCCTGGTCCAAATGGCTTCACACCAGAATTATACCAAATCTTCAAAGAAGAGCTTATCCCCATACTATAGAAATTATTCCAAAAATTGGGAAGGAACGAATCTTCCCCAAGACATTCTATGAAGCAAACATCCCCCTGATACCAAAACTAGGAAAAGACCCAACAGAAAAGGAGAATTTCAGAGCAATTTCACTAATTAACATAGATGCAAAAATTCTCAATAAAATCCTAGCCAATAGATTACAGCTACACGTTAAAAAAATATCATTCATCCTGATCAGGTAGGTTCCATCCCTGGGATACAAGGCTGTTTTAACATACACAAGTCCATAAATGTAATTCCCTATATCAGGAGAAGCAAAAACAAAGACCATATGATCCTCTCAATAGATGCAGAAAAAAAGCACTTGATAAAATTCAGCATCCTTTTCTAATTAGAACACTTAAGAATATAGGTATAGGTGGCACATTTCTTAAACTATTTGGCGCCATCTATGACAAACCCACAGCTAATATTATACTGAATAGAGTAAAACTGAAGGCTTTTCCACTTAGAACTGGAACCAGACAATGTTGTCCTCTATTGCCACTACTATTCAACATGGGGCTGAAAGTCCTATAATCAGGCAAGAGAAGAAAATAAAGAGTATCCAAAAGGGCACAGAGAGGTCAAATTCTCCCTCTTTGCCGACAATATAATCTTAGACTTAGAGAACCCCAAGGACTCCACCACAAAACTCTTGGAAGTGATCACAAAACAGAGCAATGTCTTGGGATATAAAATCAATGTCCACAAATCAGTAGCCTTTGTATATGCCAATAACAGCCAAGATGAGAAGCTAATCAAGGACAGAATTCCCTTCACAGTAGCTAAAAAAAAGAAAAGAAATACTAGGAATATACATAAGAAAAGAGGTAACAGACCTCTATAAAGAAAATTATTAAATGCTAAGAAAATAAATAGCAGAAGATATTAACAAATAGAAGAACATACCATGCTCAAGGCTGGGAAGAATCAACATTGGGAAAATGTCTATACTACCCAAAGCAATCTACAGATTCAATGCAATCCTTATTAAAATAGCATCATATTACTTTCAAGATTTGGAAAAATTAATCATTCATTTTGTATGGAACCAGAAGAAACCCTGTATAGCCATAGTAATTCTTAAGTAATAAAAAAAAAAAAAAAACTGGAGGTATCACCCTACCAGACCTTCAGCTATACTGCAAGGCCATAGTAATCAAAACAGCATGGTATTGGCACAAAAATAGAGACATTGACATTTGGAACTGAATAGAAAACTGAGATGAAACTAACATCTTACAGCCACCTGATCTTTGATAAACCAAACAAGAACATACACTGGGGAAAAGAATCTGTATTCAATAAATGGTACTGGGAGAACTTGATATCCACATGCAAAAGACAGAAACTGGGTCTGCACATCTCACCACTTACAAAAATTGATTCAAGATGGATAAAAGATTTAAATCTAAGGCATAAAACAATAGAAATTCTCAAAAAATATGGATAAAATACTGGAAGATATTGGCCTAGGGAAAGGTTTTATGAAGAAGACTTCCATGCCAGTTGCAACAAAAATAAACAAATGGGACTTAATTGAACTGAAAGGCTTCTGTACAACTAAGGAAACAACAACCAAAGCAAACAGACAACCTTAAGAAAGGGAAAAGATATTTGTATATTATGAATCAGACAAAAACTTGATAATTAGGATCTATTAGGAACTCAAATTAATCAACAAAAAAGACCCAACAATCCCATGTATCATTGGGCAAGAAACATGAATAGAACCTTCTTTAAAGAAGACAGACAAATGCCTAACAAACATGGAAACATGCTCATCATCCTTAAACAACAGTGAAATACAAATTAAAATTATGCCAGATGTCACCTGACTCCAGTGAGAATGACCTACATCACAAAGTCTTAAAACTGCAGATGCATCTATGTGGAGAGAAGGGAACACTTTTACACTGCAAACTAATACAACCTTTTTAGATGGAAGTATGGAGAATCCTCAAAGAACTCAAATTAGACCTCCCATTTGATCTTGCAATCCAGTTACTAGGCATCTACCCAGAAGAAAAAATGTCCTTTTATCATAAGGACATGTGCCCTAGACTGTTTATTGCAGCTCAATTTACAATTACCAAAATGTGGGAACAGCCTAAATGCCCACCAACCCAAGAATGAAATTAATAATCTGTGGTATATGTATACCATGGAATACTATTCTGCCATTAAAAAAGATAGAGACTTTACATCTTTTATATTAACCTGGATAGAGGTAGAATAACACATTCTTCTTAGTCAAGCATCACAAGAATGGAGAAGCAAGAATCCAATGTACTCAATTCTAATTTGAAGGCAGTAGATGAGCTAAAACAAGGGAAGAGGGTAAGGGAATGAGCAAGTGGGGAGAGGGGAGGAGGGAGATGGGGGGTCATGGTGTATAGCACACCTCTTGTGGGCTGGACAGAATTATAAGAGGGACTTTATATAACAAATGCAAGCAGTGTAACCTGGTTCTTTGTACCCTCAATGAATCCCAAACAATAATAAATAAATAAAAATAGTTAAAGTAAATAGAAAAATCACGTAAATAAAATAAACTATTCACTCTGTGATATTCTGTCATAATAGCACAAATGGACTAAAACACTTTGCAATTGGATGGTGACTGCAGTTTCTCAGATGGTCTTCCCCTCTTCAAATCCATCGTCTGTTTCGATCATCATTCCTGCACACACACACACACCCCTGAACTAACTATATCAAAATATTAATATCAATCATTTTTAAGTGGTAGCATTATGAGTGATTGTAATCTTTTTTATTTATTCCTGTCTATTTTTTTTCAAATTTTCTATCATGAACATACTTTCTATAAACAGTAGTAATAATATTTTGCACAGAAAAGCACAATAAGCACAATAGCATTTATTTTATAATACTTTACAGAGCTTTTTTAAAAAGTCATTTTATGACACCGATGACTAATCTAAATAACCATTGTAACCTCATCTCAGTTACTCATTCAGATGTGCAGACTAATGTAGACTCTTGCCCAGCCTGTGGACAAAGGGCCATTCTCTAATACGTGGACTTGCTTTGAGCTACCCTTATTCAGTGCCTTATGTGTCCCTCTCCTTCCCCTCTTTGTGTGGGAACTCGGCAATGGGCCCCTCTATTCCAGAAACGTTTGTAAGATGCATCCTAACTATGAAGCTCTTGAGTAAGTGAGTGGCGATCAAACCATGTCCAGCTCCATTTTCATATTGCTTGAACACTTTTCATCTTTATATCCTCTCTAGGGAGTGTTAAGCGCTCAAGTGATCCTTCTAAATAACTAATTTTGATTTGGTATTTTTACTAGTCTATTGGACTTTATTGTCCAAAAAATTATAACAGAATTAACTTTTTTTTTTTTTATTGAATGGTAACCATGTACATAACAGAATTAACTTAAACCTCCCTATCTCTCATCAGGTAAGTGAAATATTTCAGACATTAAAAAGTTTTGATTTCAAGGAAAAATATGTTAATGTTGACATCATGCTACATATAGTCCTGCTATATCTCAATGAAGTATTACTTTTTTTCCCTAGTAACCAATTTTGAAACCAAATAAGATACCAGGTGTCCAATATAACATCCAAATTAACAATTTATCCTTCTTGTACTCCCTCATCTCAGTAGTTAGGGTCCTTTGTCATTGCACTGTACATTGTGGGCATTTTAATACACTTTCTCCATTTCTGCTTTCTGCAATTCTTTCTTTAGGTATTGAACACATACATGCTTTGTGCCTCGTCCTGTGGCAGGCATTTTACATGCATTATCACATTAATTTCTCCCAATGATGCCATGAGGTATGATAGTCACTCTTATCTCTGTTTTACAGATGAAACTCTGAGACTTTCAGAGATATAAGATACTTTTCCAAGGCTACACAACTGAGACTATAACCGATTCCAGAATAAGTTCTCAGTGGCTAAATTCTTGCCATTTAACTTCCTAGCGTCCTAGTTCATATGGTGCTGTCATATCTGTTTGTACCTTAATGGATTGCCAGACTGGTTTCATCCTTGAAATCTTGGTTTGTGTCTGTTTTGTCAGATGGGTCCATGCAGACTGTGCCTATTTGCACCCTAAGTCACAGCCTTCAGTAAAGTAATTAAGGAAATAATAACTCGCAAAGTGTCTGAAAGCCAGCCCAGCAACCCAATCTCTTTTCAAACATGATGGAAAAGAGATGGGATGGTTATCATTACAGATCCACATTGGTATATGTGTGTTTCTTCATTGCTATCCCCATCCAACCTCCTTAAATGATAGGGGTAAAATTTCTCTGGGGGATTATTCTCTTCTCTGAATTTTGGGTGCTCAGAACATGCTAGGAATGAGGAGTTTTGGGTTGGGGTAACAAAGGTGATTTGGGGAGAGGAAGAGAAGTTAAATACAGTTTCACGTACTGAGCTCTCTAAAGTAGAACTAGGTTACTCCAGTAAGAAATATGCTTTTGCTTCTTTTTTGGGGGGAGTGGTTCTTTATAAAGTTGCTATCAGTGACATCCAATTGCACTGCATAATACAATGTATAATATCAGATTAATTCAAATAATGGGGTCCGTCCAATTGTTTTGCAAATTAACAATCCGAGTAGCTTACATTCAATGTAGCTTGGCTTTATAAAGATTTAAATAGAAAAGGTGATTCTCTGGAATAGTGATCTTTTCAAGTTTCCTGCTACTTATGCTATGTAGAGAAAGCCTAGCTATTCATCGGCTCGGCTTATTTGACCCAAATGAGGTGAATGGAAACGATATATATCTTCACCTGTGACACTACCACCTGCCACCTGTCACCTCCAGGTCACAGTGTTGAACTGCTCTGTAGCATAAGCTGAAAAGGAAATCAGAAAAACTTTACCTACTGCAAAATGTGATTTTATTTAAAGCTCTGTAACCATTGTCTTGATGGGGGGATGTTCAATATGACTGGCAGCTGCACCGCCAGCCATCACCTTTAAATTTCAGGGGTAGAAGAGGAGGAAAAAGTCTTTGAATGTTTGGCTCATTTTCAATTCTGGTCCCAGGTACTTTCTCATTTCATAGTCTAGACTTCTGTACAGAGCTGCGTGTATAAGCATGACCAGTCCAATTGTTAAAATAGTACAATGCTTCCATACTGGTTGATAATAACTGCACTCAGCCTCCTGAGTAATGTCCCTGCAGTCAAAAGATTTATTCTCATGTCTCAAAAGGTTTCCACAATCTGGCAATAAAAGAAATAACCCTGGCACAGAAGGACTCTTCTGGAACTTTGCGCTAATACCAAAGTCTGTTGCCATTCTGTTGTTAAATATTTTCAATATTGCTCCTGAAATGGGGAGTGGAGAATTTGAATGGGCTGGCTTTTATGCAGAATCAATTTAGTAAATATCACTTTATTGGATGCTTTTTTTTTTCCTTACAAAACTGAAGTGGAAGATTTTATTTACTATGGGTCTTGGTCTCTCATTGCAGGATTTATATGATTAATACTTTAATTTCTTCAGAGTACTTTTTTTTTGCAAATGTATTTTATTTTTTCTATGGGTCTAGCCCTAAAATTACCTCTCAGTTAAAAAAATAAAATTATATAATTTCAGAATTTTGATATGTCTGTCTTTCCTCTTAAATAGTTATCTACTAATTTTATAATTGTACTTATTTAATATGATTTAATGTTAGAAGCTGCAATAAAAGAAAATTAGGGGTGTGGGTATAGTTTTTTTTAAAAAAAAATCTAAATCGAGCATGTGTTGTGCTTAGCTGTGTGAGGTGTCTTGAACAGGGTGAATTGCAAGGATGCCCCTCACTCTACTATCTACTCCAAAATTATTTTCATGCCTGTGCAGTGATTCTTCTAGAGTCAAAACTGAGATCTCTCATTATTAAAATACTGAAAACTCATTTATTTATTTATTTATTTATTTATTTATTTTTATTAAATCACAGCAGTGTACATTAATACCATCATGGGATACCGTGTACTGTTTCTGTATACAATTTGAAATATTTTCATCCAACTGGTTAACATAGCCTTCATGTCTTTTTCTTAGTTATTGCGTTAAAACATTTATATTCTACATTTAGAGAGATTCACATGTACCCTTATAGGATGAATGATAGGTGTGATCCCACCAATCACCCTCCCTCCACCCACCTCTCCCCTGCCCTCCCTCTCCCCTCTCTCCATATTTCTGGGCTAAAAATGGGTTGCAGCTTTCCTATGAAAGCTATAAATTAGTTTCATAGGAGGGCTGAGTACATTGGATACTTTTTTTCCATTCTTGGGACACTTTGCTAAGAAGAATATTTTCCAGCTCCATCCATGTAAACATGAAGGAGGTAAAGTCTCCATCTTTCTTAAGGGCTGCATAGTATTCCATGGTGTATGTATACCACAATTTATTGATCCATTCATGGATCGATGGGCTCTTGGGCTTCTTCCATGACCTAGCAATTATGAATTGGGCTGCAATGAAAATTCTGACACAAATATCTTTATTATAGTGTGATTTTTGGTCTTCTGGATATATACCTAATAGAGGAATTATGGGATCAAGCTTATTTAATTGTACATGTTCCCTGTTTAAGAGTCTTCTCCTGTGTTATGCTATTATGCAGAAGGCATGCTACAAAAATGCTGGCACATAGAGGTCACAAGATAGAAATAATATGTTCTTCAACTAGTATGTGATACTGAAAGGATTAGTGCACTCTTTGAGTTGACCTTGCTAGCTACAAGGAAAGAAACTCTTGAAATTATCTGTCACATCATCATTGTTATTTTATGATTTGCCTTATGTATTGAATTCCTTTGTTTAATACATGGAGTATTGAATATTCCTATAGATGTAGGTTTAGATATTCACTTAGTTCATAGACAATTATGGTCTTTCCAACAGCTTTCTTCCCTAACTTCATTGTAGCCGTTTCACACGAGGATGACTATTTTGTAGAATTAGTGAAGGCAGAAGAAATTTAATTTCCAAACACTCATTTTTGCTGAAGGTGGTTTATAACTAGTATGAGAAAAAGTGGTGTGAAATGTTAAATTTTAAGATGATGGATTGGAGTGAATTCAGGTTTTAAATTGTGCATATAATTTTCAAGAACATTCTCTTTTTACCCTTTGTACCATGGATGGTAGGCCAAAACACAAACAAAATCTATTTGAATACAGTCTCTATATGGATATAGTCAACTGTCTGTGCATTCTGTGAGTTTGAAGACAATATGCTTTTTATCTTTGTGATCTCCTCATTTTTTGTTCAAGACTTTATACATGATATGTGCTCAGTGAATGTTTAACAAATTTTATTTTTTTTATTTTTATTTTTTGAGATGGAGCCTCAAGGTATCCCCCTGGGTAGAGTGCCATGGCATCACAGCTCATAGCAACCTCCAACTCCTGGGCTCAAGTGAGTCTCCTGCCTCCGCCTCCCAAATAGCTGGGACCACAGGCTCCCGCCACAACGCCCGGCCATTTTTTGGTTGCAGCTGTCATTGTTGTTTGGCGGGCTCGGGCTGGGGATTCGAATCCACCACCTTAGGTGTATGTGGCTGGAGCCTTAGCTGATTGAGCCACAGGCGCCGAGCCTGTTTAACAAATATTATTATAAGCTGTGTATTGTGTGCTTAGGTCATCAGAGAATAACTAGGTCCCTTTCTTTTCCTTATAATTTCTGTGTGTTTTAAATCTCTTATTTAAAGTTCTGCCATGCTGCCAATCAAATGAATAATTATTATCATCCATCTGTTCTACCTTTTCAATTACCCAATTAATCAATAATATATTACTTACTGTGTGCCAAGCACATTTTCTAAATAATACATATATAAGTAAGACATTTTTCTTCCAATAAATATGCCTACTGTTCACATTAAAAGACAAGTAACTAAATATTTTTCTCTATAATATTGTAAACTTAAATGTAAAAGTTCTATGGGAACAGAGAACAGGAGTCATCAGATCTGTTCTCAGAAATTTAGGAAAGTCTTCACAGAGTGGTAGATATTTGGGTTATAACACAACTAAGGAATGTGGGTTTCTTGGGTAAAGACTATTTGGAGTGGGCAAGGCAGCAGGAATGGAGCACCTGCTTGTTCAATGATCTTGCTTGATGAAGAAATATAGAGGTGTTCAACTTCTATGGTAGGGAGAGGTAAGGGATAAACTTAAAAGGTAGGTGAGATACTATTATAAGGAGCCTTTCATACCATGTAAGGAACTTTGCGTTTTATTCTATAGGTAAAGGACAACTAACAGAGGGGACTGGTTGAGCTTCTGTAATAACTGGCAGCTATCAACTTAGGTGGCTATGCATGGACCAGTGAGAACAGGGAAGCACTTCATTCTGGTTTTTCTTTGCAGCTCACCTCGCCCATGGACTCCTGTCCTGTGTGATCATGGAGAAGTCATGTTACAAAAATGTGGTGCCTTAACAGGCTAAAAGACAAAAGCAGTATGTTCTTCCACTACTATGTGTTACTAAAAGAATTTCTTTTAAAATAACTTGAATAATATTCCTGACTAAACACTGGAACTCTACGCTACTATTTAGTTAAAAATATGGTATTCATGCCGTTGCCATTTGAGATTATAATGGAAACATAGAATTCTATACACTATGCCACAAATTTAACTCACACCTACAAAGTATTCACACTTGGCTTTTGTGACATCTGTTAAGAAATTTAAATTACCCATTGGTAAAGATCATTCGGATAGGAAAAGCTAAATCTATGTAGAAAAATGGAAGGGAACTGAATTGGGCAGCTGAGGGAGAAAAATTATAAATCATCCATTTATGTCAGAAGAAAGTGCCTGCTTCTGTATTGTTGGTATGTCATGTAGTTCAGATTTGAAATACAAAGCTAATAATTTTTCTTTATATATAGCATCCGTCCATGAAAGACTCAAACAGCATTTATGTAATGGTTCCTCACAATATTTCAGTGGAAAAAGGGAAAGCCTATGATTGTAATTTATAGTTGAGGAGCAGGCAGTGATTTCTGGAAAAGCACTAGGAAGGCTGAAGCATCACCTGGTAGGGATTTGGTGCAACAAGCAGGAAAGACCAGAGACAAGTTTGCGGCAGGTGGCTGAGCCTCGGAAGGCAATGTACTATGTGAAAATAGCCCAGAAGTGTTATCAGAAGTGCAGAATGGATAAATCTAAGATGACTGGCATTTCTGCCTTTTTTGAAGTAAAGAAACACATCAGAAGTAAATTATCTTCCTCTGATTTTTCCAGCCTGACACTTTGTCCACTGCAGTCTCTATTTTTCATTGTTTTACTTGATATATTTGCAATAGAAATTACTGTATTTTTCTTTTGTTTTATAAAAGGATAAGACCAATTTCAAATAAAATGCGAATTCATTTACCCCAATATTAAGTTATTGTTGCATTCACTTAAATGAAACATGAAGGAAGCTCTGAGAATGTCTTATGACTTATCTGATATTCAGTAAAAGTCTCGTTATATTCACGAAAGAAAAGTATCATTTTAAATGATCTCTTCCACAGATAGACAGAATTTTTCTAAAGCATTTGCATGAGTAAAGCAATTAGCAGTCGGTCTATTGTTAAATAGATTAATAGATAATTAATTGTTAACAGCTTGAGAATTATTTTATTCTCCTGTGGTTCCTTGTACCTATATGTATGTGATGGTAGAAAGAGGTACCTCGTTATATTAATCATATGCACTACTGAATAATGATCTGTTTTAGGTACTCTGTTGAATTCTGGACGTCCATTATCTCATATGAATTTTAGATAATCTTTTTCCCTAAACACTTATAGCTATTATCATTGTTCCCAGCCTATAGAAGAAAAATAAAGTTTGAAGCACAGAGCTGACTTAACTTTAGAGCACATGGCCACTGATGGGCAGGGTGGAGATGAGTTCCAGCGCAGCCGGCTTCAGAGCGTACAAGTTCAGCCACAGCTCCACGATTCCTCACATCCCAGCTTGACCTCTCTGGGGCTGGGGAGAACAGAAGAGGTGGTGGCTCCTTTCAGAAGACAGGAGCTCTTAGCTCTGGGCCCAGCAGTGGGTGGAGATGTGGCTGAGGTATCATGCTCACTGAGCACCGAGGACCTCTGCCCTAGGTTGCTGGGGGCAGCACCACCCCAGTGTGGTGTCATGCCGGGAAGAGGTCAGGAGGGAGGAGGCTGTGTGGCCAACTGTGCTGACCAGGCAACTGGGGAGAATTAATGATGCCTCAGGGTGCTTCTACGGGCCTTGCAAGTGACTGGAGCGGCTGGGACGCCAAACCTGGTGTCACAGGGTCTCAGCCAGAGGAACCCAGTCCTGTCAGTGTTGCTGCTTTTGCATTATCTACACCCCTTTTCTGGCAGAGCAGCCTAAGAGGATGGAATTGACTCCCTAGGAGCTGAGATGCCAGTGGAGAATCTTAAGGCACCCGCTGACATTTCACCTGAGCGTACTCTGGCTAGTCCGGGAGGAAACATACAGTTTGGGGCGGAATCTAGCATATTGATCGACTCTACTTCACAAAACCCACACCAAGGGCGGAGTAGAAGAAGAGCAGTCAGATGTGAGGGGCGTTTGGGATGCTAAATGAATTTTGAATTTTAAGAGCCGAGACAGAAAAGATACGCAAGACCCTGCTTTTAGACTCACTCCTCCCCAATCTGTCTTCCACTCTGAGGTCAGAGTGATGTTTTACAAATTTAAGTCATAGGTGACTGTTCATTAAAGTTAACTACAGGATAAAACCCCTATTATTGGGCGGTAACTGTGGCTCAAGGAGTCGGGCACCGACCCCATAGACCGTGGCTGTGAGCTGATTTAGAAATGATGTAGTGTTCACACCTGGCCCCAGCCAAAAAAAACTGTGGGGGGGAAAAAAAAAACTACTCTTGGGGAGATCTCAGATGGGCTCCTGGGACCAAGTTCATTTCTACTTTTCCAGACCTGGAGTTTACTAAATGAGTATTTTGCTTTTCTACTTCATTTGTGTCATACGGGTGGATTCCGAGAGCCAGGAATAGATGCCATAGTAAAAATCCTACTCCCCCTTCTCAGAAGAGCTTAAATTGTATCTCCTTTGGCAAGCCATTCTGATTTTCATATTTTATATAGCCACATACAACAAAAAAGGACTTTGAACATGTTGTTCTCGTGGTTTCTACGGTAATCTTTCAGCATCTGAATCTATTCATGTTCTTTTCTGCCTTTGCACCCTCCCTGGTTCTCCTTCCTCTAGAGGGCAAGGTAGAACTTCACCCCATATGAAATCCAGCTTTGTTTAAAATGGTAAATACTTGGCTAGGATAATATATATCTTTGATAAGTTTTCCTTTAAAAGTATCTACACTTGTCATACAGGTTTGGGGAAAGAGATCGCTAAAATAGAGTTTTTAAGGCATTCTGCATTTGAGATTTCAGACGAAAAGCTTTTTTATTTATGTTGAACCCCATTAGATTCTTAAAGTTCCATGGGGAAGATGATTTCAGTAGAAGTGTATAAGGCATTCTGTGATACTGTAAGAAAAAATATCACTCAAAATCTCCAGGGCAAATTCAACATTTTCTCAGACGTTCATATGTGGAAACTCTGGCAACCAAGAACATCAGGTGATGCTGGATATTGTCGAGTGAGTGATATCCTGGAAGGAAAAAATAAAGTCCTTATTAGCCAGAAAATAGCAGGCTAATTAGTTTTATAATTATATCCAATTCTTATATAAAGTAAGCAAATTTTCATGAGCTGATCAAGCTCTGTTTTCCTTTCATTGAGAAAATCTGACTCTTCTGCTTCCTTAGCTGGAGGGAAAAACGCCTTTTCTTTGTTTTTTCTTTTCTCCCAGTGTATGGTAGGAAACTTCTCCAGCCCCAGCTCGGACGCTGCCATCGAGTGCACCCTTTCTAGTCAACCCCATTTCTCGGGCTGAGCCACTTCTTTCTGAAATGACTCATCATTTTTTATGTAAATTGGTTTTAAACGAAAATGTTTAACTAAAAGATTTGCTCTGCATACTATGACCGCTGTTATAAATATGGGTGTCCAGGTTGTGCCATCTGCTTATGATTTATTTACTTTTCAGGTTCATTCTTAAGACTATAATGCTCAATATCTTCCGATAGCAAAAGTGTGCATTTGAAGTTTTTAGAAAAGCTTTTGCATTAAGAATTAATGTAAAATTAGGAAAAGGAGCATCGAATTATAAGTGATGAGGTCTGCACGCCGGTTCCAGATCCTTCAACAGTCAGTGAAACACCAAGCAGGCTGAGCGCTCCTGGCCTCAGTTTGCTCACTTGTCCTTCAGAAGTTAATAGAAAATGTGTGTCTGAGTTTGCTAGAAGCACCGTAGCACATTACTGCCAACTGGGTGGCTTCACCAGGAGAAGTTATTGCCTCACAGTTCTGGAAGCCTGAAGTCTAAAATCAAGGTGCGGGTTGGAACTGGGTCCCTCTGCGGGCTGTGGGGGACAGTCCGTTCCAGACCTTTCCCTTCTGCTTGCCTGTGACTGTCTGTCCTGCGTCTCTTCATGTTGCCTTCATTCTGTGTGTGCCCATCTCTTTTTCCAAATTTTCTCCTTTTTATAAGGACACCCATTGCGTGGTGTGAGGGCCCGCTCCAATGCCCTCATTTTAACTAGATTATTGTGGGAAAATACCGTCTCCAAAATACAGCCACTTCCTGAGGCGCTGGGAATCAGAACCCGGGCATTTCTCTTTGAGGGGGAGGAGGACCCACGACAATGTCCAGCTTCTTTCTTTTCAGGCTTAACATTTTGTCAAGGCTGTTTATGGGCTCGTCAGTACCTGTTTGGTTGTCAGTGACAGAAACAAAAATGTACCTGGTTTGGGGATGAAAGGAATTTGCTGGCAGAATCCAGGGAGCACGGAATGCCGGCGATGCAGCCCAGGCTCTAACGCATCGTCGGCGGACTTGTGTCTCCATTTGCTCAGCTCTGCTTTTTCTGTTTCAACTGTGTTTTCTTTCTTTATCGATTGGCTTCCCACACAACAAAAGGGCTGTGGCATCTTACAAGTCCTCTGAGGTGGGCACGGAGAGGGAGGGTCTGCATGGCTTCACTGCTGCACGGCTGTGTCTGAGGGTCCAGACTGGAGCAGGTGCTGCCCAGACCGTGACCCCTGGAGGGACCTTCGGTAAGAATTTGGTAGCTGTGGGTCCACCCACTCCCAAGATTAGGTCAGAAAGGGGTAGATATTTCTCAGTAATGCTATTTAAAAATGTGTTTTCTTCCTCTTTGGTTTTCTGTGCAAGTATGATACAGGACTCGCTCAGATATCTGCCTTCTTGACACAGACAAGAGGTTTCCACACTGTAAAAATCTTGGCCATTAGGCTGAAATGAGCAATATTTTTGGAACAGTGTGTTGAACACAGAGTAGATGGTGAGGCTGTCACAAGAGACAACATGAAGAAGGAAATTGCAAGGGGTATCGGAGCTTAGGGACCTGGCTCCTGTGTGTTGAAGTCCTGAGGGCCTAACCCTTGTGCCTCCAGATGGGGAGTTGCACTGGCTGAGGGGTGCTCGGGACACAGGTGTAGGGCGTGCTATCTGGAGGGCACCCTGGGTGGATAAAGGGTGGTGGTGCTTTCCAGGGCTCACTTGATTTGACGCTGCAGTGGGTTAAGTATTGTCCACCCACCCCCTCCCGACTTCATATCCACATGGAACTTGTAATGTGACCTTATTTGGAAATAGGAGGTTTGCAGAACTAATTAAGTTCAAGTGAGGTCCTATAGGATTCTGGTGAGCCCCAGTTAGGGACTTAGGCTAGAGAAAGAATAGGGAGATTTGGAGACACAAATATAAGGAAAGCGCTAGTGGAGAAACAAGAGTGATGCAGCCTGAAGCCAAGAAAAGCCAAGCATCGCCCCAACCGCCAGACGCGGGAGGAAGCCAGGAAGGGTCCTTCCCTTGAGCCTTTGAGGGGAGCATGGCCCTGCAGACATCTTGATTTTTTGAACTTCTAATTTCCAGAAGTGTGAGAGGATTTCTTTCCCTTGTTTTACGCAAGTCTGTTTGTGGTGCTTTGCCGTGGCAGCCCTAGGACAGTGCTGCGGACACTGTACCTGAACTTGGAGCAAGAATATGTGGATACAGATGAGAGTCCTCAGAGGCTTACAACTTACTTCAAAAGTAAAGCATTATGCCACTTAAACAGCCCAAACCCATAATTAAAATTCTGAATTGAAGGTGATGCACCTTGAGAAACCTCTCTTTAGGGTTCCGCTCTGTCACACTCAGAGAGTTCCTGTTCTTTACCTACGTATTGTGAAACATCCTAAACTTTATTGTGGACAAACATACATTGTTTAAAGAGGAAAACCTCTATGACGGATTTACTAAAAAGAACTTTCTCTGAGAGTTCCAAAGAAGCCATTAAATAACACACGAACCAACCATCCAGGCCTCTGGTTCTCCTTCCATCTACCCCACTCTGTGTTTTTGTTTTTCTACCGTCCTTGGTCTTTTCTTTTTTCTAGAGTATTGCCTGATTTGGATGAGAAATATTAATTTCCTCTACTGAAATTCTTCAAATTGCTTTTCCAAATGTCAGTGGTGTTGGGCTTTTCCTGGAAAAAAAAATTGCTGTCAGAGAGGCAGTTTGCAGATCAAATGGATAGCAGAAACCAGGATGCTATTATTAGCTGCAGAGAGGCAGCGAGTTTGCAGGTTACATAAGTGAGAGAGATGGGACCGTTCTGGGAATGAGGAGAGAAATGGAAAATTGATCAGGAAGGAAGATCTGGGCTGTTTTTTCATTACCTGTTTTTTTCTCCACCAAAAAAAAAAAAAAAAAAAAAGAAAACATAGCCCAGAATCATGCTCGGGTCTTTCTGTCAGCCTACTATTATTTGAATTCAATTGACCAAAGAATAGCATTACCTTTATTTAGATGTTTTAGGGTTGATTATAAAATCCTGAGTTCGGGTCAGCAGCCACAAGTGAGAAGTAAAAAGCCAAGCACCCTCTTATGGAAACGTTATTGATCTTGCACCCTGCTCGTCATGTGCCACAGCTTGGGAAACTGCAGACAGCCCTTTCTCACGTTTCTGTGTATTTCCTCACAGTTCATAATAATCTGACTGCTGTTTGCGATGTCTTTCCTAATTAGATTATTTGGCATGTGAAAATGTAGAGCTGGTCCATCTTTGTTTTTTCTTTACATTTTCCTCTTTCTCGTTGTTGTTTATTTTTTGTTCAGCAGCTGGTCTGGCACTTCCGTGGTTAATTCCCACCCCTGGCCCTGGCATACTTAGTACTTCATTTCTGGCAGAATCTGTCCTGATGCTTGTCAGCTTCCATTTCATTCTCTGTGTTTTCTTAGTATATAAAGCTCAACCATCACTCATTGTCCTTTGAAGATAATGTTGGTTGTGAGCCTGGAATGACTTGAACAGACTTGCAATAAATGACCCTATCCAAATGCAGCCGAGTATGCATGGGGCACTGCCGATAACCAGTGCGTGCAGACAGTATCAGTAACAACTGTCAGCTCCCCAGCAACAACAGCCAGAACTGCCACAGGCAACTCCTCATAATAGAACTTTTGCAGGGAACAGTTTCTTTCCAGTGACATTGCTTTTAACAGCCTCCAAACATTCTTCCTCTGTGTGCACTCCACCTCCAATCAAAAGCTGAAATTCCAAATCAACAGTCTGAGGTGCTTTTTAGCAAACAACTCCATTCTTAATCTCCTGAAAATCAAGGTTTCAAATCTTCAGTGGGAACAGAGTCAGAGCAGTGGTGTCTAAACAAGGTTATCTCTGCGTGCTTTCCTCAAATCGCACTGCTGTGCTTGGTCACGTAATTAAGGGCAGAACCAGGCCAGGGGAGGAGCACGTGGAAATGAAGTTGTGCTCACAATCTGACTCCGTGAAAGGGGCTAGAGAGAGCCTGAGAAAATTCCTGGGACACTGACTTTGATGCTACTGGCTTACAGTTGATGTCACCGAGTAACCCTGGCAGTGTGCTGTTTTTAGCTGCAGAGTTTCAGCAATGCGCCTGTTTAATTGGACAAATCAGTCTAGCATTTTCTGAAGCATGCATGATGTTTTGGGGTCAGGCAAGTTCAAGAGTCTTCACCTTAGAAAAAGGGGGATGAGTTTGTATGTTTTCTTAATTTTGAAAAACCATTTGCATCGGATGAAAGAAGATTAAGCTCACTTTGAAATAAATATTAAGTGGTACAGTAGCACAGAAATAAGGGCAGCAAGTGACAGGGAAGGTGCAGGCACATACATAGCATAGATCTGCTGTCGTGGGTGACTGGTCCCTCCTCCGCAGGGAAGGCGCGGGGCGGCAGAGGCACCTCCAGCGTGTTCTGTTAACTTCCTACCAATGACTTCCCATGAAAATCATTTGAAAAGCGAACCTTTTAAACATTATCATATCACACCAATCATTTATTCCAAACCTTCCAGTGACCTTCCATCTTCTTCACCCTTATCCTAACCCAGAGGTTTGACATTACTCCAGCCCCATCCTACCCCTCGCCTTCCTTCATGCTGATACAGCTACGTTGACCTCGGTTTTCTTTAAACACACAAAGAACGCGCCCACCGCAGGGCCCTTGTAACTATTGTTCCCTTAACCCAGGATGTTCCTTGCCCAGGTGAGCAATCTCTCCCATCTTGTGTGAATCTACTCGTAGAGGCCTTCTCTGGGCCTGTGTTGAGAATGATCTGTGTTTCCTGTCATCTTTACCCGCACTTTGATGTCTGTACAGGACATTATGCTATAGCCTATACACATATAAGGAGGTTTCCGCTCTGTCTCCCGCTTTAGAATGAAAGCACCATATTCTCTTGAAGGCTTAATCTCCAGTGTGTGGAGCACAGCCTGACACATAACTAGTGTGATAAACAAAATTTTAGTGTTATTGTCATGGTTATCTTATGTTGTATGACAAACGAAAGTTTGCAGAGGGAATAGCAGTTGCTAACCAGCTGACTTTGAAATAGATTATTCTGGATTACGTGGGTGAGACCAAGGCAATCACATGGGCTCCCGAAGACGGGAGTAGAAGAGTCCAGAGTCAGAGAGACATGACCAGGGAAGAAAGCCAGCAGGACATGCAGTGTTACTGGGGGCAGAGGAAGGATCACAGGCCAGCGTCACTCTAGGAGCTGGGAGCAGCTCTCAGCTTTCAGCCCAAAACTGGCAGGGCAGCAGGAACTGATTCTTCCAACAACCTGATTAAACAGGAAATGGATTCTCCCCCACAACCTACAGAAAGGATTACGGTCCTGTGGACCCTCTGAATTTTGGCCTGTGAAATGCTGAGACCCAGCTGAGCTCACCAGCCTCTTAGCTTAAGAAAACTATGAGATAATAGATGTATATTTGTTTTATGCATGAAGGATGAAGAAAAACGTAAAGAAGCATAAGATTACCTAAAGAATATTTTAGGCTTTGAGATTTAATATCCAGAAGAGAAAGGATTACAGGTTTCTTAAACTATCAGTTAGCACATTAAAGAAATACGAGGTAAAGGTGTACATAGGTATAAACTGGAATAGGTTTCAAATATAAGTTGCTTTTAGAAGATGTTGGTTACTGTTGAATTCTCAATTCCATTATTTGCAGACTTAACCTGTCGAGTCATCTAAGGTTGAGACGATTAAAAGTATCTACCTCAAAAGAGGTGAAGGACCAAAGTCACATTGTATAAATAAACAAAAAAGATTGAACATGGTTAAAAAAAAATCATAAACAGTAGGTGGTTAAAATATAACTCAACTGTCTTGAATACACTTGAACAATCCTTAGGAGTGTTCTTCTACTACAGTAATTCTGAGATGAGTTTATTTTTTCAGAAGTGCATCTTTTCCCTAAACCCCTTGGTCTGGTACTCACGCATATGAAACAACATATTTTAGCATTATACGCATACTTAAAATGGTACTATTCTCGCCTCATGATTCATGTGAGGGTGAGAAGCTAGCTCAAAATATTTATGGCATATTTAAGGCTGATTAATCTTATGATCCAGCAAACCTGATCTGTTTCACAGTTTCTAAGCTAAAATAGGATGTACATTATTGAGCTATAAAGGTCTTGGAATGAAATTTTTTTTGTATCTTCATATTTGTGTGTGAACAAGTGTAAGGAATGGCACTTGGCTGGCTGAGCTGCAGCTCAGGCCCAGCTGCCCGTGTGCCCCGCTGGGTGGGGAATCGGGATGTGTGCAAAGGTTCAACATTTGGCTTAACAGTTTGGGTACATATATTGAGGCTTTTGTTTTATATTTGGCAAAAGAGAATGTAGTCTGGTTGGGTGAGGAGGCTGCGTGAGGAGGGACAGGTGGATTCCGTGGTGTGGATGGCACAGCATCTTATTTCTGGCAGCCCTTGGACCCAGGCTCAGAGCAGTGAAGGTCGGGCTGTGGGCCTTGTCTTTGCAGGAGGATTGTGAGCCTCTTGGTTCAGTCCAATAAGAAAGTGATAGAAAGTGGGACAGGCAGTTACTCTTGCTACATTTCAATGAGACTCTGATGTTTGGTGAACCTCTGGATACCAAATATAAACAAGCAGTTTTGTCCCTGGGACCTCCATGTAGTGCAGAGGGGCCGACCCAAGGCAGTTTTTAGGAGTATCTGGAGAAAAGGTGATTGCACACCATCTGCTCCTGTAGACAACCACAGAAAGCTTCTCTATGTGGTAGAGAAAGTATCCTAGAGTTCACAACTAGGAGAGTGAAGAAGTAAAGTGAGATGAATGAAAGCTTGGAAACAGTGAATGGAATCAGCACAGAGCAACCCAGGTCGAGTTTAAACATAGAGTGCTGAACGTTCTAAACAGATCCACAGCTTGTTATCGTTTATGGGAATAAAACGTTGCATACTATAAAGAATCAAACATGCCCAGCACAGTGGCAGCCAGGGTGAGAAGGCAGAGAGAGTGGGGCCTGAAGCTCTCAGAGCCAGTGTGCAATGATGTCATCATTGTAAAGTTCACCTGTAAAATTGGGTCTAGATGGATATATCCGGCCTCAGGTCATTTGATTATAATGCAGCTAAGTTCTTTGAAAGTCCTCTACTGTCTCCATTTATGTATCTCTTTCCTTCATTTGCTTACCAAGTCTGGATGACTTTAAAAGGGAGCAGTCAGAAAATTGATAAAACACTAGGATAGGCTCGGCGCCTGTGGCTCAATCGGCTAAGGCGCCAGGCACATACACCTAAGGTGGTGGGTTCGAATCCCCAACCCGGGCCCACCAAACAACAATGATGGCTGCAACCAAAAAATGGCCAGGCGTTGTGGCAGGCACCTGTGGTCCCAGCTACTTGGGAGGCGGAGGCAGGAGACTCGCTTGAGCCCAGGAGTTGGAAGTTGCTATGAGCTGTGATGCCATGGCACT
>CAUYQV010094495.1:0-13275 GCA_963574575.1 Galagoides demidoff
CCTTAGCTGATTGAGCCACAGGCGCCAAGCCTCCTTCAGATTTTTATATTTCTGAGAATAAAGTTTCTTGTAATATTTATTAAGGATTTTTAAAATTTCTCAGGAGTCTGTTATTTCACCTTTGCCATTTCTGACTGACGAAATTAGAGATTTTAGTCTTTTTTTCCTGGTTAGGTTGGCCAAAGGTTTATCTATTTTATTGACCTTTTCAAAAAACCAAGTTTTTGATATTGATCTGTTGTAGAATCCTTTTGTTTTCCATTTCATTTAATTATGCTCTAATTTTGGTTATTTCTTTTCTTCTGCTGTGTTTGAGATTGGAATGTTCTTCCTTTTCCAGTTGCTTGAGATGTCCCATTAAGTTGTTAACTTCCTCTTTCCGTTCTCTTCAGGAAGGCTTGCTGTGCTATAAATTTCCCTCTTAGAACTGCCTTTGCAGTATCCCAGAGGTTCTGATAATTTGTGTCTTCATTATCGTTTTGTTCCAAAAATTTGGTAATTTTCTTCTTAATCTCGTGTATGTTCCAGCTATCATTCAGCATAAGATTATTTGGCTTCCATGTTTTTGTATGAGTATGGAGATTCCTGTTGTTACTGAGTTCATCTTTTATTCCATGATGGTCTGAGAAGATGCAAGGAATAATTTCTATTCTTATAAATTTGCTGAGGTTAGACTTGTGACCTAAGATGTGATCAATTTTGGAGTATGTTCTGTGGGCTGATGAGAAGAATGTGTTATCAGTTTTGTTAGGATGAAGTGTTCTGTAGATGTCTGTTAAATACAAATGTTGAATGGCTAAGGTTAAATCTAAAATTTCTTTGCTTAGCTTCTTGTTGGAGGATCTATCCAACACTGCCAAAGGGGTGTTAAAATCTCCCACTATTATGGAGCTGGAGGAAATCAAATTGCTCATGTCTGTTAGAGTCTGTCTTATAAATTGAGGAGCATTCTGATTGGGTGCATAAATGTTATTAATTAAAATCTCTTCAGGTTGAGTGTTACCCTTAACAAATATGAAGTGACCATCCTTATCCTTCCTTACTTTTGTTGGTTTAAAGCCTCTTGTATCTGTGAATAAAATTGTAACACCTGCTTTTTTCTGCTTTCCATTTGCCTGAAATATAGGTGATCATCCCTTTACCCTGAGTCTTTATTCGTCTTTTAAGGTAAGATGAGATTCTTGTATGCAGCCGATATCTGGCCTGAGTTTTCATATCCAGTCAGCCAACCTGCACCTCTTTAGAGGACAATTTAAGCCATTCACATTAATTGAGAATATTGATAAGCCTGGTAGAATTTTGGGTATCGAGTTTTTTGAAAGTCCAGTGTATATTTTTAATCCTTTTGCCACTGTGGAAGTTGGAGTTTGATCAAAAGTTTCTGAGTGAGTTTACTTTTGTGGTGGAGGATTTCACTGGTCATTATGGAGGATAGATAGAATATCCTGGAGAACTGGTTTAGTTATGGCAAATTTCTTCAACATGTGAATGTCATTAAAGTATTTAATTTCTCCATCATAAATTAAACTCAGTTTTGCTGGATACAGGATCCTGGGCTGAAAGTTATTTTGTTTTAGGGGATTAAAAGTTGATGACCACTCTCTTCTAGCTTGAAAGAGTGCTAGGGGAGTGCTGGGAGTTTCAACAGAGAGATCTGCAGTCATTCTAATATTCTTCCCCTTGTAGGTTATGGTTTTGTTACATCTGGCTGCTTTCAGAATTTTCTCTTTCATATTAACTTTAGTGAAGTTTATTACAATGTGCCTGGGGGATGTCTTATTCAGGTTTAGTTGTGCTGGGGTTCTGAAACTGTCTGCTATCTGAATTTCAGAATCTCTTGGCATGTCCAGAAAGTTCTCTTTCATAATCTCATGAAGAAGAACCTCTGTGCTTTGCAAGCAACTCCGTCACCTTCAGGGATTCCTATAAGGCAAATATTAGTTTTCTTTGAATTATCCCAGAGCTCTCTGAGAGAATGATCCATGTTTGCTCTCCATTTCTCTTCCTCTTTGAGAGATTGAGAGTGTTCAAAAGCTTTGTCTTCATTGCCAGAAATCCTTTCTTCTGCTTGCTCCATTTTGTTACTGAGGGATTCTACTGTATTTCTCAGATCTTTGAGAGCTGCAAATTCTTGTCTCAATGTCTCAAAATCTTTGGTATTTTGTCTTTGAATTTGTTGAATTCTTGAGACAACTTTTGAAATGCTCCTTCAATTTCTAATTCCAACTTTGCCTCTATTCTAGTAATCTTATTTGCAATCCAAATTGTGAATTCGATTTCTGACATCTCAGCCATCTGTTTATTAATGGGATCTTCAGTTGTGTCTGCCATATCCTTCCTTGGGGGGGGGGGTTGATCTACTCTCATTATTCCTGTTCCTGGAGTTTTTCCGCTGATTCTGCCCCGTAATTATTTTACACTGTTTGGCTAGATGAGCAGATAAGGAGAAGTTGGGTTGGGGGCTCCAGGAGTAGTTATTAACTAGCCTTTTGCCCAAAAGCTGGAAGTGGTGTCTGTACCTTTTCCCCTAGAGCTTTGCCAAGGACCTGTACTGTGCTACGGCCTGAGGAACTGGGGGCCTGCTTGGAGTGGTGGGGCTAAGTGGCTCTGTTTTATTTTCATCTGGTCTCTGTCCTACCTTACTGAATCAGTTACTCTGGGTTGAAGTCTCAGCTGTGGAGAAATACCAGAAATGAAGTCACCCTGCCTCCCACAAGCAATAATTGGAAAAGGAAAATTAAACCTTCCCACAACCACACACCCAGAGTACCACTTTGGATAGTCCTTGGTGACTGGCCCAGTTCAAGAGCTCCAAATCAATTGTCCTAGTCAGTACTGGTCTCAGGTGGGTGAGTTCAAAAGGTCTCCAGCAACTAGATAGCAGGGGTCTGTTGGCAGCTTAAGTGTGACTTGCACTGGTGCTTTGTGAAGTCAGAAGGGCCCACCCAGCAAATAAATTAGTCTGGAAAGATTGATGCCTCCTTCCCCCCCTTGCACCTCTGTCACATCCAGTCACTGGTAACCCCACAGAGCTGTAACCCAGTTCCTTCCAATGAGCAGATGCTCCAGGGATTTGTGCCTGCCTGAGTCACAGGGAGATATATGTCTCCTCAGCCAGGCCGCTGCTCTCTGCCACTATCCAGCAGGGGGAGGTGAGGCCTGACAACCTCAGGTGCTTAATGGAGGCTGGGGTGGTTCACTCAGTTCCAGCCCTGCCCCTGATTGATGTTGCTGGCAGAACAGAATGACTTTGCAGAATTTGTTTCTGTCCCAGCTATGTTCCCCTATGGATTAGACACTGTTTGAGTTCACAAAAACTGTGACTCAGCCCCGGTCTGTGCTGCTGCCTGGTCTCAGCTGTAATTTGTATTGGGGCAGGTGCTGTTAGAGATCACACTCAGCTGTCAATTCCAGCCTCTGCCTCCCCGCCGTTGTCTCAACTATGATCCCTTGAGGGCCAGGTGTGTCTTAGGCTCAGTAAAGCATTCCTCTGGGTCAGCCCCGCCCTGGGAGTTTGCTGTCTCTGTGTGTGCATATTCTAATCCCTGCACTCCGCCTAGGCTGCTACCACCTCAGGCATACACTTTACTCATGGGGCCTGCATTTCTGTCCCAGATCTTTTCTGACAGTGGCTGCCACTGGTGAAGATGCCCAGCTTCCTCTGGTTGCCCAGAGAGACAGGGAGTGTCTGTCTGGAATAGCCCCAGGGGTGTAAGCTCTATTGTTCCTGCTGCAACTACTGCTCTGTGCCTTGGGGCACCGCTGCTCCTGTATGGTTCCCTCTCAGTTGACCATCTTCTCCTTACTCCTATGCAGCAGAATCAGCACAGACCAGCAACAGTCCTTGCCCTGTCCACATTTCCAAGATGTCCAAGAATCTGGACTCCATGGGGGATAGGCTTCCAGACCTTGGGCTGAGAGTGGAGGGGAGTGCTGGGAGTTCAGAATTGCAGGTAAAGAATATATAGAGTTTTATGCCTGGCAGGAGAGTGCCATGGCACCCTAGTAGGGAAGGAGGTCTGTTTTTAGAGGGTCTCTCCCATGAGATAAAATGGGAGGACATTTGAACTTTGCTTGCTTGTTTGTATGGAGTATCCTACAAGCTCTTCTCATGGGGGAGGGGACCTGTCCATTTGGCTATGGATTTTGTACCCTTTGTTTGTATTGTTGGGGTCCTAGCTCACCTCAGCAGGGTTGATGTGCATTCTTCAACATTCTCTCTTGGCTCAGCTCCAAACCATCCACTTACTTGCTAAACTTCTGTCCTTTAACTCTCCTTCTGGACAGGAGCCTCTGTGGAAAGCTGGTTCCAGTCAGCCATCTTGCCTCCACCCCCCATGTTCCCTTGATTTTTGTTGCCTAAACTCACTTGTATCTGTAAAGATGATTGCAATGCCTTCTTTCTTTGTTTCCATAGACTGGAGTTATTATTTTCCAAATATTTATTCTGAGTCTTGATTTGCCCTTGGTGATTAGATGCATTTCCTGAGAGAGCAAATGTTTGGCTTTTTTGTTGTTGTTGCCATTTATCCTGCCTGTGCTTCTTCAGTAGGGAATTCAAGCCATTCACATTTATTGAGAGAATTGGTAAGTAGGATGGAGTTCTGTTCATCTCATATGGAGGTCTATTGCATTATCACTTGGGCCATGTGGAAGCTCAGCTTTGTCCTTTAGTTTCTGAGTGGTTGTACTTCGCTGGTGGTGCACACTGTGTTGGTCTGTATATAGCACAGGTCTGAGTATTTTCTGCAGAGCAGGTCTTGTAGTGGCAATTTTTTTCAGTGTCCACTTACCAGTAAAAGGCTTGATTTCTCCATTACATATGAAACTTAGTTTTGCGGGATACAGAATCCTGTCTGCCTTTATATCAGCAGATAGAAGATGTAATCCCACCTTATTCAGGCTTGTAAAATTTCAGCTGCCAGCCCTCACTCTGATGGGTTTGCCCTTGTAGGCCAGTGCTCAGCTGCTCTTTATGCCTGCTTGCTTGCAGAATTTTCTCTTTCATTTTGGCCAGTTATTTACAATGTGTCTAGGAGATGCTTTATATGAATTGAAATGTCCTGGGGTTCATTGTCCATCTAGTAGGTGTATGTTTGAGTCTTTCATGATGCTTGGGAAAATGTCAGCTATAATAACATCAGCTAGGGTTTTCAGACTTGTAAAATGCCCTTTCCTTTGGGGATCCCTGTAGTTTGCATGTTCATGTGCTTTGCATAGTCCCCTATCTCTGTAAGAGATTGAGCTGTTTTTTCCTCTCTTCTTTTCTGCCTCTGTAAATGATCAAGTTAGCTCAAGAGCCTTGTCTTCAAGCTCTGAGATTTTTTTCCTTTTCCATGATTTAATCTATTGTTAAAAATTTCTACTACATTTTGAAACTCCTTGAATTACTCTTTCAATTGTTTAAGCTCTATTCTGTCCTTTTAATTATGTCCAGATCCTTGGTGACCGTGTTGTCTTTCATTAATTTCTTGGGTCAGTTTTGGATTTCCTATTGGTGGTTTTCTACTTTGCCTTCAGTTTCCTTCATAATTTTTATCATGTATAATCTGAATTCCATTTCTATTATATCCACTATTTCTTTATAGTTGGGGTCTTCTGCAGTAGCTATTATGTGATCCTTTTGGGGCAATGATCTGATCTGATTCAACTTTTCCTTTTGTTTGTTTGTTTGTTTGCTTGTTTCTTTCTTTCTTTTTTTTGTTCTTTCTTTCTTTTTTTGCTATTTCCTTCTTGGGTGTGGTTCTTATTTTATTTTAACTCCAAGATAAAAGCTTAGGGTGTCCCTGAGACATAGTGATAGATATTCTGGTTGGGTCTGATTAACTAGTTCATAGTAGGCAGTTGAGGCCTGGATGATGAAGTCTGGGCCAAACAGGTGGCCCACTGCTTTGCCAGCTTTAGTGCCATTGAACAGTCTCAGGTCATTTGGGTGCCCCTTCAGGTGGGTCGTTGTTGGCATTGGCTGCCTGGCCGTGCAGCGCATTCATGCTCTTTCTAGGACTTGCCAAAGCTCTCTGTTCTGCCAGCCGGTCTGCAGGTTTTAGGGCTGCTGGGCAGCCAAATCCAGTGGACTTATGGCAGTTTCAGATACTCCTGTTGTGAAACTCTCTACACATATTCCAGGACCTGCTGAAGAGAAGTGGCAACTTGTTATCCTGCCTACCTGCTCAGCAGGTTTTAGGGGTATAACCAATGCTTAGATGCCATATCTGAGGGGCTGATGTCAGTTTCAGAGGTCTGGGGACATGGAGCTGTCTACCCCCCTTCTAGGCCATGTTAAAATGAACTGGCAGTTTACAGTTCTGCTATTCCAATTCTCAGGGTTTAGGGCCTGTTGGTTACTAAATTCATCAGGTTGATGTCAGTTTCAGGCCCTAGGACATAGGCTGCTTCACACACCTTCCAGAACCTGCCTGAAATGAAGTAGAAGATCCTTGTTCCACTGGCCCACTCAGTAGATTTTAGAGCTGCTGGGGTGCCCAATCTGGAGGGCTGACATCAATTTCATTCTTACTGCCTTAGGAGCTCTACAATGCCTTCAAACAATATTATCATATTTTTACTTTTCTAAAGTTATTCTTAGTGTATTTTTTGTTTAAACACAAATGCTTGGCATTATCCAAAGAAACCTCTATACAGAATATTAACTCTGAAGATATGAACATAGGAAAGATTTCATCTCAAGCCATATCACTAGATTATTCTCTGTTGAGTTCCATTTCTTGCTCTCTAACCCTCTCTGTAGGAAACCAGACCCAGCTGCTGCCCCAGTGCAATGACTCCCTCTCTGACTCAGCAGGATCTGTCACCTCAAAGGAGAGTGCTGCCAATTGCTCAGGTGAGAGGCCCCACAGGACCAGAAACCTTCTACTTTCTATAAAAATGCCCCACTGACACAGCTCTGTCCTCCTCAGAGAGCCACCGCCTCCGCCTGGTGGATGGGGGCAGTCGCTGTGCTGGGAGAGTGGAGATCTACCAGAAGGACTCCTGGGGCACCATCTGTGATGACAACTGGGACCTGAGTGATGCCCATGTGGTGTGCAGACAACTGGGCTGTGGAGAGGCCCTGGGTGCCCTGGGTTCTGCTCACTTTGGGGAGGGATCAGGGCCAATCTGGCTGGATGACGTGAACTGCACAGGAAAGGAGACCCACGTGTGGAGGTGCCCTTCTCGTGGCTGGGGGCAGCACAACTGCAGGCACAAAGAGGATGCAGGGGTCACCTGCTCAGGTCTGTGTGGTACTTGTTCATAGGCTGAGGGAGGTGGGGGGCTCTCCAGGGTGGGTGTTTGAGCCTTGGGGGAAGACCTGGAGCTGCTTAAAGGGACGGAGGGAAGGAGGCTGCTTCCATAGTGCTCATCTTTGCAGCATATTTGGAGATGAGACTCTTTCGTTTCCTCCCTCAGTAGCTGAGTTTCTGGTCCTTCCTTCTTAGCAATACTGCGTGATGCCATCATTTTCTATAGAGTTTCCATTTGGAAGCAGAGATCACTCTTCCCTTAACTGTAGTAGCAAAATGTTGAGGTCCCCTGTAAGCATTTTGTATTGGTATGGTATTGTAACAAATTGCCACAAAATTAGTGGCTTAAAGAAATGAATTTACTATACAACACATCTAAAGGTCAAAGACTGACAAGGGTCTCACTGGAGTATAATCAGGGTGTCAGCAGGGCTGCATTCCTCTAAGGCTCTGGGGAAGATATCTTTGTCTTGCCTTATCCAACTTCTATAAGTCACCTGCATTCTGTGGCCCATGGCTCCTTTCTTCTTTCAGCCAACAGAGTTTTAAATCTGACCATTTTTCTGTAGTTGCATCTCCCTCTGACCAAAGCCAGAAAAGGTTATCTGCTTTTAAGAATAGCAGGTCTAAGGATGAAATTAGATTGGGCTAGATAATCCAGAATAACCATAGATGATCTCTCCAGCCAAGGTCCTTGTCTTAGTAATGTCTGCCTAGTCCCTTTGCCACGTAAGATAACATAGCATAAGTTGTAAAAATTAGGAAGTGAACCTATTTCTGTTTCTACTATTCTTCCCACCACCCCACTATCCAAACTCCCAGTCCTAGAGTCTGTCAGAAGTTTAGTCAGTTAACAAGATTGAGATTTTCCTCCCTGCAGAGTGCTCAGGTCTGTATATTCCACTATATCATTGTGGTAGAAACAGAAAGGCAGGCACAAATTGGCAAAATCAGTTAAGGGAGAAAAATTTTAGTGTTTCCACATGGCAGGAGCATGTGCAGCAGAGTCAGCACTGTGTGTTCACTACCTTGAGACAGGAAGAATGAAAAATGAGAAAACTCAAGCATGAAGAGTGCAATGCTGACTGTGCTCTATTACTCTCCCTTTGAATGTAGAGTTCGTGGCCCTCAGGATGGTAAGCGGGGACCAGCAATGTGCTGGGTGGCTAGAAGTTTTCTACAATGGGACCTGGGGCAGTGTGTGCCGCAGCCCCATGGAGGCCGTGACTGTATCAACTATCTGCAGACAGCTTGGCTGTGGGGACAGTGGAACACTCAACTCTTCTGTTGCTGTCAGAGAAGGTTCTAGACCCCGGTGGGTGGATGTAATCCAGTGTCGGAAAACTGCTACCTCCCTCTGGCAGTGTCCTTCTCATCCTTGGAATAACAGATCTTGCTCTTCAAGTGACGAAGCTTATATCATCTGTGCAGGTGACTTATCATCTATTCCTGTGTGTCTTCTCTATGTCTTAGTTGTTGTGAAATTTTGTATTTTGAAATCTATGAGATGAATTTATGATAAATGTACAAAAGAATTTTGGGTAGAGACTTTTTCATCCATATATTCCTATCTAGTTTCAAAGGCCAAAACAAGAAAACCTTTCCAACAACAATTTGTCGAAAAAATACTCAGAAAATTGAATTGAACACCCTGCCCCTCCCTCTCATCCTGGAAGATGGCAGCACCACCCTCATCAGCAAGAGTATAAACATATACTCTGATAATCTTTCTAAGGAATACTAACACAGGCTACAGTAATGTTTTCTTATTCTCTATTTCCTTATTCAGGAGGGTAAGAAAGAAGACCTCAGTTAGATAAATCAACTTAGTACGTACTATCATTATGTTGGGTTTTTTTTGCATGTGATGAAATTTAGTTCTTATAACCAACCGTTAGTAGATATTATCGTGATAACTTTACCCAGATAAGGAAACTGAGGTTAACAGTAACCATGTCATATACCCTATACCTTCAAATAAGTAAGAGGCAGACTGGGCAATCTGATCCTGACTGCTCTGTGCTTTCAGCTTGTGGTCTTCTATTCTGTCCTGCCTCCATCCCAGCCAGAAAACTTCTCAAGTCAGTCTTTTGGCAGAAAGCATTGAGTGCCTCACAGGTAGAAATTTATATTCTAGGCAAGAGGCCAAAGAAGAAAAGCATATGTACTCACTTTTCTCATAGAGCTTATACTCTGGAGCTGAAAACATTCATTAGGCAGAAATTTCAAGTGTCAGGAAGAAGTAGAAGATGGTGTGTAACAGATATATGACATTTAGATTGAGACCTGAGAATGAGTAGGAATTCACTAGAAGGAAGTAAATGAGGGAGCATTTAGGTGGGTGTAAATACTGAGGTGGGAAGGAACATGGTATCTTTGAGGTATTGAAAATATTCCATCATGACTTGAGAAGAAAAACAGTGAGAGAAAGAATCTATGATGACCTGGAAAGGCCACCAGAGCCAAGGCCTCTTAGGCTGCCCCACTCTCCAGAATGTCCTTGAAACTACATCTCTTCATCTTTTTTCTGCCATACATGAAGATGTGTTGAGAGGTCCAGGGCATGTTGGGTGCACAACTTTCCTCTGGAATTGATTTCTTATCAGTATCCCAATCTTCTTGGTGGATCCTTCATCTTAGGAATCTCATTGTTCTATAGTAGTACTTGTGTACTAAGTTCCCCCCTTACCTCACTCACACCAAACATACCATGGTGCCTGCTGCAGGGTGGAGTTTGTCACCTTCAAGTCACCTTCAAATTTGTTTATATTTGTCACTTTCCCTTCACGTTCATGTTGTGATCAAACTCTGATTTCACTGAAAACACAGATTTCCTTGTCAAGTGTAAGTTCTGTGTTTCTCTTTTGACATACATTTCTCTTGGCTGAAAGTTGGAGTGAGGAAACTCCTGCTGTCAGACGTCATTTTCAGCAATTTCTCCAGTGTTTTTCTTGTCAACATCTAGCACTTGAAATTTACCTATGGGTGATACCATTCATTACTTCTGTTTGTTGCTGTCCTTATTCACCCTGCCCCTCCCTCTCATCATGGAAGATGGCAGTACCAACCTCACCAGCCAAGTTCTTTGTCTTGTCCTGACTGCTGTCAACATTATTAATAAACTGAGACAGCCTCTTGCCTCTGTATTCATTGAACTTTTCAGTTCCAAGTCCCTTCCTTCCATCCCATCTGCCTGTGGAGACACTACTAACCATCAATAATTGTTCACCTTGGAGTCTTGATTTTACTGTTCTTTCTCTGATTTACCTCTTCTCCTTATGAAAAATATAATAAATGTTCCTTTTCCAGTACTTTCCATCCTCATGGAAATGCTCAATCCCCTCATCAGTTTTACACCTTTCTTATGTTTGTATAGATTTCTTTTTATAATATGATTCAACACTAATTGTTATCATCTAATTACATTCAACTGCCTTGTCCATTTGTCACTCTTACCTGGCAAACACAAGGATGGGTAAGTTAATGACCTAACTATTCCTTTCCTATACTAGACTGGTAGAAATTGCTGGAGAATAATAATACATAATAATGTTGTTAGTGTCCTTTTGATTTCAAGGACACAGATCTCTAATGGGCACTCCACACTGCCCCCAAATTCTAGTGTGTTTCTCTGGCATGTGTGCCTGCTTTATCTCTAAGTCATATTTTACATGTTCTTTGCTCTCCCCACACTGCTGTTACCCACACCACCCCCTCTTAAATGATTGTCCTATCTCAAACTTCACTGAGAAAATTGTTGGCTATGAGCTTCCTCATCTATTTTTCACCTTTGTACCCTTTTTGGCCCACTCCGCACTTGGCCTTCTGGATCAGTGGCCTCAGTCCTTATGTGACTCCAGCTTTTCTCCTTGGGCTACACGTGCTGATTCTACTCAGACTTCCCTCCACAATCCAAATCTCCAAAAGTATGGTCAGTCACTGTCTGCACCTTTGTGCCCCCTGTTATTCTGAACTCATCCCAATTAAGGTTTAGACTGTTCCATCCTTAGAATAGATAAAGTCATGAAATAAAAACAACCATTTCTCTTTCCATTGTTCTTGACCTCTCAATGGCATTCAATAAGTTAACTTCTCTTTCATTTTCAATGTTCTTTCTTTCTTGAAAGTTACCTTTCCCCATTGATCTTCTTCTGACTCTCTGTCTTGCAAGCACCTGCTCATTCTCTAGATATTAGACACTCTCT
Organism: Galagoides demidoff; assembly: GCA_963574575.1. Taxonomy (NCBI): domain Eukaryota; kingdom Metazoa; phylum Chordata; class Mammalia; order Primates; family Galagidae; genus Galagoides; species Galagoides demidoff. The sequence continues at coordinate 11,447 of CAUYQV010094495.1, forward strand.
GGTTTGAGTATCAGAGTCTCTCTGTGCTTCCTTAGCTGTGTACCTTCCCTAGATGATCTCACTGAGGTCCATGGACTTCAATGATGTCATTAGACTGACAGCTCTCAAATATGCACCTTCACAATTGATCCATGCCCTTGACTTTAAAATGATGTTACTTGATATTTCACTAGAATGTCTAATGGGCTTCTCAAATTTACCTTTCCAAAGTAGAATGCTTGATTTCCCCCTTCTTAATCTCTGTCTCTGACTTTTTCTCCCTGCCTTCATCCCCATTTCAGTTTGTGATGCTGCCCATTATTCAGTGGTTTAAGCTAGTACAGAGGAGTCAGCCTTCACTTCTTCTTTTCCCTTTCCTTCACTTTCAGTATAACAGTGTTATAGCATAGTGTGATGTGGGTGAGATTCTATTAACCTACTGTTAAGTGTACTTAGAGTGAACCCAGACCTGCCCTTTGTGTTATACTGAACAGTGTTATACTGACAGTGAAGTTCTGTTGCCTCTATTATCCATTACATCTTTAATCCTTCCACTCCTTCCATCTCTCTATTATCTTAGTCCGGGTAAGATTGCCTGTTGCCCAGATTATTCCAACAGGCTTTAGTGATCACAAGTTTAGATGTCTCTTTCCTCCACTATACATTCTCTATTCAATGCTGGAAATATATGTATTTAGACACCAACTTCATCAACATGTTCATTTGTATAGGGTGAACGGCTTTTAGAAGTGACACTGGCATGAGTCATCTAGGGGCTTGTGGCCTGAGTGCAAAAAACACTGGAAACCATGTCACAGGGAGTCTGTAATTAGTCTAGTTTGCACAAATATCAGGGATGATGTGGCTTGCTTATTCACCTCAGGTTTTAAAGGACTTTCCTGTGGAAGAAGGGGAGATTCTGCATGAGCTGATCCAGGAAATAGGGCCCTGACTGATGCTTGGAGGGTACAAAGGGCAGGTCTGGGTTCACTCTAAGTACACTTAACAGTAAGTTAATAGAATCTCACCCACATCACACTATGCTGTCTTTCTAGTAAAAGAACCCGGATCCATGAAGGGATGGCCATCCCACCTTCCCTCACACCTCCCTACCTTTCTCTGTGTCTCTTCCTTGAATCACTGATATATTTTATGACAAGTACCATGTATACTGCTGGTTTCTGTGCTTTGAATTTAAGTGGACTTCTTGTAAAGTATTTCATGTATAGTTTTGGTCCTGTGCTTATTTCTATGTCTTTCTGATATACTTTTTCTCAGTGTATTTATCCGAGTCTCATGCACACTTTTCTGTTCTAATGGGTATTTTTCTACTTATGTACCTTGCTCTGAACTCTACTTGCTCTGTTTTTAAATATTCTATTTTAAAAGTGTTTCCTCTTACTGTAGTGATCTTTGCTAGTCACGTGTCATACTTAAAGATAGGTAAAAATAGTTTTGAATGGTTTATAATTTTCCATGAAAAAGTATAGAAGTAGTATAGAATACAAATTACTTCTGTGATTCTGGACTAACTTTTTATTTTCACTATTAATTCTCACAAACCATTAAAATATAATTTATATTTTCCCTCTTACACATATCTTACTGATTAGCAAGAATTTAAAGGAACTATTTTTCTTTTTTTAAATTTATTTTTTCATGAATCATAGCTGTGTACATTAATACTCTCATGGGGTACAATGTACATACAATTTGAAATACTTTCATCCAATTGGTTAGCATAGTCTTCATGTCATTTTCTTAGCTGTTGTGTTTAGGCATATGAATATAAAGACATTTATATTCTACATTTAGAAAGATTCACATGTACCCTTATAGGATAAATCATA
>CAUYQV010094498.1:0-45653 GCA_963574575.1 Galagoides demidoff
AGAAAGTGTTGGGGATTGGGGAACCTGTGACCTTCTGACTTTTTTTTTTTTTCCACCAGATTAATGTGAGTATACAGGTGATTAGGTTGCATTGTTTGCATTTTTTAGGTAAAGTCCAGGTTGTAATTGCGCCCCTCCTCCAGGAGGTGTGTTATATATACCCCTACATTGGGCCTGATAGGTAAGAGCTTACTAAGCCGCCTCCCTCTCTCCCCTCATCTTGAATTTAATTGTGTTTTTCCTTTGTGTGGGCATGTAGTTGTTCATCTACTAGTTTTATACTAGTATTGAGTACATTGGATACTTGCTTTTCCATTCTTGTGATGCTTTACTTAGAAGGATGTTCTCCATCTAGGTAAATACAAGAGATGTAGAGTCTCCATCTATCTTTATGGCTGAATAGTATTCCACAGTATATGTGTATTACAGTTTATTTATCCGTTTGTGAGTTGATGGGCACTTTGGTTGTTTACGCATCTTTATGATTATGAATTAAGCTGCTATAAACATTCAAGTACAAATGTCCTTATGGTAAAATAATTTTGTTTTGTTCCGATTAGATACATAGTTATGGGATTACTGAGTCAAATGGGATGTCTACTTTTAACTGTTTCAGAATTCTCTATACTTATTTTTAAAAAGGCTATATTAGTTTACAGTTCTACCAACAGTATATAAGTGTTCCCTTCTCTCCACATCAACACCAGCATCTGCAGCTCTAAAATCCTTCTTTCTTTCCGTGTCTGTCTGTCTTTCTTTCTTGACAAAGTCGCACACTGTCACCCAGGCTAGATCTAGCTCACAACAACCTCAAACTCCTGGTCTTAAGCAATCCTCCTGCCCTAGTCTCCCAAGTGGTGCCTGCCACCATTCTCAATTAATATTTCTAATTTTAGTAGAGTTGGGGTCTCACTTTGCTCAGGCTGGTCTTAAACTCCTGAGCTCAAGCCATCTTCCCACTTCAGTCTCCCAAAATGCTAGGATTACAGACATGAGCTACCATGCCTGGCCTAACAGTGCTCTTGATAACAAGGAAATAAAGGCAGCACAGAAAGATTATTTATTATGGAGTTAGTCAAACCATTAAAAATTATTAATAATGGTGGTTGGAAGTAGAGATAGGATCACAGCATTTTTTGATGTGGAGAAGGTCAAGACAGAGAAATGTACAAACAGGTAGTTGAGATGAGATGAACGAGGGGGTTCATGCTAGAAGGTGGTCACCGTTTTCTGACTAAAGAAATTAATAATACCCATCAGCTATAAGTAGCATTAGAGAGCTGTGGTTGCAGTGAGAAAACTGTTATGGACTTGAGGAGAGCAATAGGTTCTCTAAGTAGTAGCTAATCCAAGCTGTTATTAAATAGTTCAGATTTGTAATGTGCAAAGTGATACTTCATCTGGGTACTACATTCAGTCCAGAACAGAAGAACAAAAAGAGAACAAGTGGTGTACACTTCATTTTTTAATCATAAGTTTTCTCTTCTTTCTTTTCTTTTCTTTTTTTTTTTTTTTTTTTTTTACAAAAGTAACACATAATAGCCTATCATACCACAGAATAGTTTAGATGAGAAAGTGATAGTCTGGACTGTAAACCACAGTCTGGACTGGTCCACAGAAGGTTTGTGACTATTACTTGGTCCACAGGTTTTCTCTGAAAAGTGTGTGTTTTAGTGCTTTCATTCTGTGGGTTATTTTGTAACTGTGGAAGAAAAAAAAATGCTTAATGCTCTGTTTTTTGAGACATCAACTGGTATGAAATATGAAGATTTAACTCACACTATACCTCATCCCAGTGTTTGGTATTTTATTATTGGTTTTCATTTTTCTCTTTCTTGATCCATCAACTTTCAGCACCATCTCTTAGTATGGATTTCATATCTCTGATAGAGATATTTTCTCATCATACTTCCTATCAGCTATAGTTGTAATTTTTATATTGTCATGGTTGTTAATTATAGGTTGAGTATCTCTTATCCAAAATGCATGGGACCAAAAGTATTTCAGATTTCAGGAGTTTTTTTGGATTTTGGAATGTTTATAGTATACTTACCAGTTGATCATCCCAGATCCCAACATTTGAAATGTGATATGTACCAATGAGCATTTCCTTTGAGCAACATGGCCCAGAGTTCCAAAAGTTACAGATTTTGAAGCAGTTCAGATTTCAGATTTTCAGATTAGGGATATTCAATCTGTATTTACATCCAGGCTGTAGCTGCAATCAAATCTTCCATGTTGTGTCTATGTGTTGTTTCTAAAACTTGAAAGCCAACAAATATTATGACTTGTAAATGTTTTTGAATATGTTTTTCCCCTATCAGGCCACCAGGTTATATGCTAAGAATAAATTTCGTTTTCTATGGGTCTAATGTCACCGTCTCTGGGCCATTGAAAGAGAATATTCCTACAGCAATGCCAGTTAGTTCTTTGCTGTTCTATCAGGTGCTCAAAAAATCAGGCCTCACTTTTGATTGCTTTACATTTGGATTATAACTCTTTGATACACTTCTTTCTCTCCTTGGCATTTATATTTGCCCTTCTTTTTTTCCTGCAATATTTGGTTGTATGTTACTACTTCCATTTTAACTCTTGATAGCTTATACTTGGGACCTCCTTCCTGGAGCTCACCATCTTTCTGCTGCAATTTGGACTAGCTGTTCTTTAATCCTACTGTGTTACCCTAGAATTTCCCAAAATTGCTCACATTTTCTTACTTTATTCTTTCATTTTTCCAAGTATATCTTCAAGTTAAGTGCCTAAGAAAAGCAGTGTTGGTGTTCTTGAATGTCTGAAATGTCTTTCCTACTTCCATCTTGATGAAAAGTTTGTGTAAGAAGTCTTGAATGAAAACCATTGCTTCCTATGTTCTAGTGTTCCATGTAATTACGAGAAGTTAGATGCCACTAATTGTCACTTTCATAAGTAATATATGGTGGCCTCCTTTTTTCCCACGTAAGATGTTAAATACTTGCTAGGCCTCTTAGATCTGAAAAGTGATGCCCTTCTTCAGCTCTAGAAGTCTTTGATATTTCCCCAACCAACTTTCTCTTCTCTTTCTGGGACTCTTATAATTTATATGCTAGACCTGCTTTGTTGATCTTCTCTTCATTCCTTTCAGATAGTCCTTTAACTCCTCTGTTCTCTAGGTTATTGTGTTGACTTTGACTTCCAACTTTTCTTTTGCTTTTATCTCAGTAATCATACTTTCAGTGAGCTCACTTTTGTTCTTTTTCATAATGTACTGTTTTTATTTATTAATATAGTAATAATCACACAATAAATGTCTTCTGAACATATTAATTAGTAGTTAGATTTGTCAATGTGCTTTTCTGTTTGCTGAATTATCAGTGAGGTCAGTTTTTCTGTTTATCTTTGTCTTCTCTTTAATGCTTCTGGTTCTGCTCATTTTCTGGCAAAGCCTCATTCTCTGTTGACTTTTAGGAAAGAAGACCTAGATGAACTGGGAGGGTAGGACTGTATTCTACCATGTCTGTTTCGTGAGTGGGGGCTCTTTGTGGGACAGAGTGGGGTAGAGGTATTAACTGGCAGAATTAGCTGTGAGGAGGTTGAGAACCTACTGTCAGGCTTTCCATTCAGAAGGGGAATTTGACTATAAGGAACCACAAAACCAGCTTTGCCTAGATCAGTGGTCCTCAACCTGTAGGTCACGACCCCATTTTAATAATGAAAATACATTCCAACATTAAGAAGGTTGAGAACCATTGGCCTAGAAAGACCATTCAGTTTCTTCCCTTTCCTCCTCTCCCCTCCTTTTCTTCCCCTCTCCTCTTCTTCCCTTTTCTCTCCTTTCCCTCTCCCTTTCCTCCCTGCTTTCTGCCCTGCTTCTCTCTTTTCCTGCTTTTTTTGAGACCAGCCTCATAAGACTTCCCTTGCAGTTATGAGGTTGCAACTCAACCCACTTCAATTCCTTTTTTTTTGTAGTTTTTGGCTGGGGCTAGGTTTGAATCTGCCGTCTCTGGCATATGGAGCCAGTGCCCTACTCCTTTGATCCACACGCACCGCACCACCCCCCACTTCAGTTCTTTATCAGCTTCTAGAAATTTGTTTGAAATCTCTTGTTTATTGATTATGTTAAACATACAGTTATTGTTATTAAAGAGAGTTCATTCTTCATGTTATTTTTGTGCTTTATTTCATCTGGGTCTGGGAAAGAATCAGAGGGAAATTTTTTTTTTTTTTTTTTTAAAGAGAAAAAGTCTCCCTTTGTTGCCCTAGGCTAGGGTAGTGTCACCATTGCTTACAACAACCTTAAACTCCTGGGTTCAAGAGATCCCTCTGCCTTAGCCTCCCTAGTAGCTGGAGCTATAGGTGCCCACCTTAAGGCCCAGCTAATTTTTCTGTTTTTAGTCTAGACAGGGGTCTCCCTCTTGCTCAGGCTTGTCTCAAACCCCTGGGCTCAAGGAATCCTTCTGCCTCTTCCTCCCAGACTGCTAGGATTACAGGCATGAGCCAGTAGTGTACTTTCTTGCACTCAGAGTGGACACTAAAATCTGGGACAAAGTCAGGACTGATTTCATAATTGGTTAAAGACAAAAGGAAAGGGTAGCTCCAGTGGTTCCTTTTTTTTTCCACAGTTTTTGGTCGGGGCTGGGTTTGAACCCACCTCCGGCATATGGGGCAGCACCCTACTCCTTTGAGCCACAAGCGCTGTCCTTCAGTGGTTCTTTTATGACGTGGTTTGTAGGAAATCTCAGGGATAAGAAGTACCCAAGTAATAGCCCCTTATCCTAAAGGGGAGGCAGTAAAAGGTGGTAGTTGAGAATGTGGGTTCTGGGGGCAGATTTTGTGTGTTCACATTCCAGCATCATCTTTTACCAACCTCATGACTACAAGAGTTGCTGGACTTCTCAGTGTATGACCTTTGATTTCTTTGTTGTAAGAATGAATAATGATAGCTCCAACCATAAAGCTGGTAAGAGAGAAATAGGATAGTGTATTTAAAACTCCCAACTAACATCATGCTTGGTAAATGCTCAATAAATAGTAGAGATGTCGATAGATAGTACCTGATGATCCAAATGGAATAAGAGTGAGGATAAATTTGGGGGTATTATAGAAGAAAGTGAGAAAGAACTCTCATAGTTGGTTTGGTTAGGAAAAGGTATGCTTCAGAAACTGGTAATAGAGGCCCAAGGCCAATCAGAATGGAGAATGCAGATATAAAAAGGAGGTAGGTGGTATCAGAGTCAGAGAAAGGAGGAGAACAGTTAGCTCTTGTTTGAACAGGCAAGGGCTATGAATGACAGAAAGCCCAGAAAGCTGGGAATTAGAACTGGGAAAATCAAACTTCTTTTTTATTGTTTTGCTTTTCTAGTCCTCGTTTTAAAAGTTAAATTTTGGCTCGGTGCCTGTGGCTCAGGTGGCTAAGGCGCCAGCCACATACACCTGAGCTGGCGGGTTCGAATCCAGCCCGGGCCCGCCAAACAACAATGACAGCTGCAACCAAAAAATAGCCAGGCATTGTGGCGGGCGCCTGTGGTCCCAGCTACTCGGGAGGCAGAGGCAGGAGACTCGCTTAAGCCCAGGAGTTGGAGGTTGCTGTAAGCTGTGATGCTACGGCACTCTACCCAGGGGAATAGCTTGAGGCTCTGTCTAAAAAAAAAAAAAAAAAAAAAAAAAGTTAAATTTTATTGAATATATTAGTGGAAAGTAATTCTAAGAGATTTCATAAGCTTGCCTTCCTGAACTCTTCTCTAAGTTTTTATGCTTATTGTCAAGAACTCTTCTTCTTTATAGGGTAAATATCAATTTAGGGGTCACAGAGGACTAATGGTTTTCTTATTGCTAAAATCTTGGTTAAAAAGACTGGCAGTTGCATCCAAACCAAGAACCTAGGAAAATACTTTAGCCAATAAGGTCACTGGTTCATGATTAAAAATCAAGCAGTTTAACCTTGGAGGCATTTTTTTCATGGGGGAATTCATATTGTGATTTGTGATTAGTTATCTGAACAGCCAAGTGCTTCTGGGGTCTCAGTTAACCAGCTTTCCACTATATATGTATAATTATTTTTAGTATATCCACATACTCTGCTATAAAAGCTTATTTGGCCTTATGTTCCCCATCGTTCTGAATTCTCTGTTTCATTACCAATATCTACCCACAGAGTTTCGGAAAACCATTCCTGAATAGCAAAACCACAACTCAGAATTTTAAGTAAACCACTTCTCTATTAGTTCAGTGAACAGGGGAATTAGTTACATGCTATGCATTTCCCACATCCATTTACTCTTTCAAAACTTATTAAAAATGTATACATATATGAACAAGAAGATATGGCATTTAACTCACATTATGTTAATTTTTCTGTTACTTTAGCAAGGGATAAAGAAGGAGACTACAGCAGACAAACCTTTAAGATTTTTACTTTGAACGTGGGCCAAGAAACATACATAATATTTTTTAATTGTCCTGGGTGTAGCTTTTTTTTCTAGAAAGAGTTGAACAAGTCTTCAGCAAAGACAATGTTATTACATTACATCTTGAATTATATACCCAAATATGCAGGATGACTTTTAAAAGAAGGCTATGAATGGTGAGAGTGAGCCTGTAGGTTTGAATCAGAGGTATTAGCTGTAGCAGAATTCGTTTCCCACCTTGGCATTAACTGACAGTTCCTGTAACTGACAAGATTCAGTTCCACTTTTTCCTTGGCATCCTATTGATAAATCAATTTCTAGAAGATTAAAATCACATCTTAAGGTTTTGGGCATCATCCTTCCTGGAACCAGCAGTTGCAGTAAGTGATGCAATTAAAAATGGGTTCTTACTCAGGTTGGAGGAATTATAAACTAGGCGATGACATGTAAAAGCCTGGTGAAAAATCATTGAAGTATACTTACAGGTACGTTTTGACTTCACTACAAACCTGGAGAAGCACAAGCTTTGACCTTACTGTTGATAACCTGCTACAACCATTTTGCCATGTACTTTCCCATCAGGAGAGAGTAAGCCTCAACATTTCTGGGAAGGAATACAGCAGACACTCCAGCCATTCATCTCTTGTATATGACTACTCTGGAATGTAATTGTGTTTTTCTTTTCTTTTTAAATATAATTTCAGACTTCAGAAATTAAAGAAAACTTACCTAAAATTCTCAAGTACCCTTTACTCAGATTCCCTAAGGTTAACATTTTACCATATTGGCCTTATCTCTTTTTCTCTATTTGTATACATGTGTGTCTGTATATTATATTCGTATCCCTAATCATTTGAGTAAGTGATAGACTTGATACCTTTTATACTAAACTTCTGTGTATAATTCTTACAATCAAGGAATTATCCTACATAGGCACAGTATAATTGTCCCAATTGGAAACTTAGCATTAATTTATAGTTGATTTTTAGTATGGTTATTAATAGTGTTCATAGGACATCTTTTTTTTTTTTTTTTGAGACAGAGCCTCAAGCTGTCGTCCTGGGTAGAGTGCTGTGGCATCACAGCTCACAGGAACCTCCAACTCCTGGGCTCAAGCGAGTCTCCTGCCTCAGCCTCCCAAGTTGCTGGGGCCACAGGCGCCTGCCACAGCACCTGGCTATTTTTTGGTTGTAACCGTCATTGTTGTTTGGCGGTTCCGGGCTGGATTCGAACCCACCAGCTCAGGTGTATGTGGCTGGTGCCTTAGCCAGTTGAGCCACAGGCGTCAAGCCAGGACATCTTGATAACATATTTATCTCAGCAAAGAGAGTTGAGCTACATTGATTGAATTGAGGTTAATATGTTAGGTGCTTTCTCTTTTCATGGTTCAAATATAGACTAAAGACAGTTTTCATGATAATTTTTATGCAGAATTTCTTACCTCTGATTTTCCAGCAGCTCATTTTACAAATGAAGTTACTTCTCTTTCCTTTATAAATCATTTTCTTTTCTTTTCTTCCTTTTTTTTGTTTTTGTTTTTGTTTTTGTTTTTTGAGACAGAGTTTTACTTAGTCGCTCTGGGGATGAGGAGTACCATGGTGTCGTAGTTCACAGCAACCTCAAACTCTTGGGTTCAAGAGATTCTCTTGCCTCAACCTCCCAAGTAACTGGGACTACAGGGGCCCCGCCACAATACCCGACTATTTTTAGAGATGAGGTCTCGCTCTTGCTCAGGTGGTCTTGAATTCTTGAGCTCAGGCATGAGCTACCATACCTGGCCATAAATCCTTTTCTTAAGACACCTTTCTTCAGCACTTCTCTACCTTTTACTCACTCTCTTTTGTGTGCATCATCACTGATACTCCTAAAGAACACCCAGGATACTCATTCGGGGGAAGAATAGCACTAGTCTTTCTCTGGGCATTCTGTTATATATACTAGAAGACGTCTAACTTTAGTTTCATTTAGTCTCATAACAGAAGGAGTTCAGATGAGGCACAGAAGTAATTTATTTATAAGCTTAAGGATTTTCCTTGAGAGTAATGAGTCAAAAGATGAGATTTTGGGTAAAAGAAACTAAATGATAGGTTGGGAGAGAAACTGAATTAAGCTGATGCTAAATTACAAACAAAAATAGCTTAAAAACAAATCACCTGTTTAATTTTAGTATCTACTCAGTTAAGCATTCAAGCTGATTTTTTTTTAAAGCCAAATATAAAATGTTGAAACATTTTTCCTGTACGTTAACCTGGAGCACATCCTACAAGATGACATTCTCTTATTGTAAGATTATCACCTTTGGAAACTTGTCCAATTATAGAGATCTTCTTCCTTCTTCCTCCTCTTCCTCTTTACCTCTGCCTCCTCCTCATCATCTTCCTTATCCTCCAGTCATCACCATCATCTTGTTGAGCACCGCAGTGAAGCACTAAACATACGTAGTTGATTCTGCCCCAGTCCTAGAAGCTTTCATTACAGATTAGACAGGCAAAATAATTGGAAGATTAAAAATATCCATTGTAGAAGACAGTTAAACTACATAGGGGTGAGATGATTTGCATGAGAATATTTGACTGTTTGTATATATGTTTTTAATAAAAATTCAGGAAGTTTATTTGAATTAGTATCTTCATCTTTATTCATCTCCCTACCCCATACTTAACTGCTTCTCCATAAAGGACAGCAGTTTTAGTGTTCCTGGCAAAGGACCAAGGACCAGATCAAGTTAACCCCTGGGCAAGTCCTCCATGTTTTGGAAACCAAGATACTGGGAAACAACATTATTAGAAGACTTCTGGCCTGTCATTTCCCTTCAGGTCTACTCAAATATAAGTCAGTTGTAAGGGGAAGTAGCCATAGTAGCAGGTACTACCCAGTTGCTCAAAACATTGCATAATTTTATAAGGCGTAATTTGAAAACATCTGAGCCTCGTATGTGTGTAACTGCCGACACAGAGTACATGGAGAACTTCATATTTTTAGGAAGTTAACTTCTAGATCAGTGTTGTAAGAAAATGAAAACAGTTCTTCCCATACTGTATGCAGTTTATACGAAGTCCTCACTGAAGGTCATCCGTAGGCTTTTGGACACCATGACTTAAAGTGAAATGATGTATGACAAAACCAATTTTCTTTTATCATCAGCTTTACAACAAAACTTTAATCAAGGACCCACTGTATGTTTCCCTTAAAGCCACAGTTTCTGAGAACCTGTCGATGACATTAAGTGAAGACCTGTATATAAAAATAAATCTGGACATATAGCTATTTGATAGACCTTTCAAATTTCTCTTTCTTTGCATAGGATACATCTTGGCTGATCTGACTTTTCTGGTAGTACTAGAAAAGATAGTAGAACAGAAGTTCAAAACTAGTCTTGTGTAAGAGTTTTTGAACTCTTTATGATCGTAAACTGATTGTGGTCATAGGACAGAAACTGGAGGATTTTGGCATGTGGACTTTGAAAAGTAGGTCTTTCTTAAGGTTTCTTAATCATGCTTCTCTGTTTTGTCTTGGCTTAGTAGTATTACCTTATTCTGTACTCTACTGATGCTATAAATGTAATATTTTTAAAAATCAATGCATTGTAATGTTATTGAACTCTTAAAAAAATCCATGTCATAAGGCAGCACCTGTGGCTCAGTGAGTGGGGCGCTGGCCCCATATGCCGAGAGTGGTAGGTTCAAACCTGGCCCCAGCCAAACTGCAACAAAAAAATAGCCAGGGATTGTGGCAGGTGCCTGTAGTCCCAGCTACTCAGGAGGCTGAGGCAAGAGAATCACCTAAGCCCAGGAGTTGGAGGTTGCTGTGAGCTGTGACGCCACAGCACTATGGGTGATAAAGTGAGACGCTGTCTCGAGGAAAAAGAAACCCATGTCATAAAAAGGAAAAGTTACCTATTGAGGATAATTTATCAGTTGCAGTGAGAACTGAAACACCTGTTGAAAAAAGTGGTATGGTTTAGTTGAACAGGTAGGAGATGGTTTGCTAATGGATAAGCTAAAAGAAAAAGATAGTGTTAGACCACGCATTAACCACACAGAATGACTACTGTATCACTGGCCTGGAAGGTCGTGCTGACTAACCACCTCTCTACAGCTGTGATGCCCTTTTATTAATTAGTGCAGTGGGAATAGCACTTCACAAACTGGGATAGTAGCTGCAGTTTTGTAAATAAATCCAGCATCTTCCTCTTCTTAACCACCCTCATAACCTCCTACAGCTCATGTACCAGGTTGCACATACTCTTGTCTGTGTCTTTTTAGTAAAGAGCTTTAACTTCTGCCTGTGGGGCCTATATAAAGCCAAGAAGACGTGTTTTGCTTTATCTGGTTATTAAAAGAAATAAATTTTCCAATGGAAATATCTGGCTTTTCCTGTGCTGTTGGAAAAATCTTTTCTGTGTCATCCTAATAGTAAAGAAACTTTTATGGATGTATATTAAAAAAATAAGATGTGCATGTCTACATCCAGTATTAGGCCCAAAGTATGACAGATGGAGCAAAGCACATCAACAAGGAAAGAATAAACTTGCTTTAAAATGAATTAAATACTATGACTACAATCCATAGAAATCCAGAGTTAGCTGGAGTGGAAAGAAAATGGTACAAGAAATTAAGTCTTATAAATCCCATTCTAAGAGAACAGGGCAAGTAGTAGTATTCAACAGAGGTATAGCCTCAAGAAATGACAATCATATTTGGAGAAGAGGATTCTGTGTGGAATGGAGAGAGGGGCTTGTTTTCATTTCCCTCTTTGGCCCAGAATCTGTTCCCCACCCTCATCCCAGAGACAGCTGGGTCTTTGTATACATAGAAAGTTGTACAAACTTATCTCATAGTAAGGTACTCATGGGAGAGCAGAAGCAAAATTTTAAAATGTGACAACTATTGGAGATCTGATAATATAGTGGATAAAAGGAAAGACTCTGGTCTAGGCTGCCTGTCTTCTGCTTACTCTTTTTGTAACCTTGGATAGTTTGCTTAACCTGTGCCTCAGTTTCCTTACCTGTGAAATGTAAGCAATAATAGTACCCACCTCACAGTATTATTATAAAACCAAAAAGACTTACTATATGTAGAAGCATTTAGGAAATACTGGTAGAGAATGTGTGCTTTGTGTTAGTGTTTTATTATTGCAATTATTGTGGAAGCTTAACTTAAGGAATGTCTTTTGTCATATCCACTTCTGATGATGAATGGCCTACAAATGAGCTTGGACAAAAGGTTATACACCATATGATTCCATTTGTATGTCCATCTGGACAACATTCTTGGAATGACAAAATTATAGAAACGGAGCATAGATCTGGGGTTCTAAGGACCATGGGGGAAGGGAGAGAAGTAGGGATGGCTATGAAAGGGCAGTAGGAGGGATTGTTGTGGTGCTGGAAACATTGCATGTCTCTGCGGTATCTGTATCAATATCCTGGCTGGGGTGCTATCCTAGAGTTCTGTGAGATGTAACCATTGGGGAAACTGGGTGAAAGGTAAATGGGATCTCTTTGTGTTATATCTTATAACAACATGTGAATCTATGGTTATCTCAAAACTTTTAATAAGAAAAAGAAAATGGGCTTGAAGATTCCTGATAGAGAAAAAATGACAGTAAAAGCCATGTGTGTATCTGAATAGACAGACTAATATGAAGGAAGGGAAATAAACATGACGGAAGGAAAACTGTGAGCTGACCATTGACATTTTAGGGAGATGTACATGAACCCCAGGGAAAAATTGAACTAGTTGGGGTCAAAGAGAGGGGAAAGACAAACAACAGCTTTATTTCCCTAAAAAGCCACCAAACTGGTGTTCTTCAAGTACCTTTGCTCCCCAAACTGAAATGGTCTATTCAGTTGATGATTTTTGGTAAAGAGAGGAAAGTAGATGAGTGGCAACTTACACACAAATGATACTCTGAAAGGCAGGCCTAACAGAAAAGAATGCAAGGATGACAAGTATGAGCTGGAAATCATCTATCTACATACATACAGCACAGTTCTTAAATTTAGGTGATACCTTTCCTGACCTTTCACTCATGTACTTCTGTCACTCCCCCTAGAGTTTATTACTTTCCCTTTTTGTGTTCAGAGCACTCCATCCATATGTTAATACACCATTTGCTATACTCTAGTTTTATTTGTTTATACATCTCTGCTTTTGTATTGTGACCTCCTTAAAGGGAGAGATCTTTGCCATACTCTCATGATTTACCAATTTAAAGCCCAGTCCTTGGCATACAGTAGGTGCTGAGACATACTGACTTGCCATGGTCCTGAAGAAATGGTTATTTATCTAGAGGCCTCTGTTAATTAAACCAGTGGTTCTCAACCTTCCTAATGCCATGGCCCTTTAATACAGTTCCTGTGGGTCACAACCCACAGATTGAGAACCGCCAAATTAAACAGATTAAATGAACTGGGAATATTATTACACTAAATAAGATTATGGGTTTTTTTTATTTATTTTTTAACAAATGTAAATGTACCTTCCTCAGCTTTCATTTTTTTAATCTGGTGAAATTTTTCCTTAGGTTTAAAATAAGGAAGAATTTTGGAAAGTGGAGTGATGCAGCTGTGAAAAGATGTATTAGAGCAACTACTAACAATGTACAGTCAGTAGGGAGGGAAGGGCAATCAGAAGAGGGTCAGGAGGTCATTGGAAAGGAGATAATTGGAAGAATGATTTGTGTGGCCTTCTGAGCTGATTTTCAGTCACAAGGAATGCCATTAAATTAAAACAAATCATAGTTGAAAACACTAGCACCTAGCTCATCTCCTAATGTCTGCTTAAGCACCCACTCCTTGCCAAGGCACAGATGAACCATATCCTGATGTTCTGTATATGGCAGAGGTCCTCTGGAGGCAGTTGGAGGAGGAGCATCCCCCCACCTCTGCCCCCCACAACACACATAGGGCTAATGCCATAGTACCTCCCTTTACTTGTGCCAATCCTTTAATCATGTGGATTTGTCAGGTGTCTGCTGGAGGTTTTGCATTTCTGGTTCTGAATATGTAATAGAGGAGGTATACAATTAAAAATCTTCCTTAAATGATGTAATAAGGAAATAAAAAAAGGAAGGAATCCAGGATGTGGCATATTCTACATAGAACCTTTCAGAAAGTCTGTGTAATTTGAATGAATGAACAAATAGTTTGCACGATAGTATAATCCTTATACTGTTAAGGATTAAGAGAGACTTAGGCGTAGAGCTGAATGAGACCCATGAAACTTGATTGGACGTGCCTTGAAGAACAATGAGGATAATTTGAGTATAGTCTGAATATTAGATAATTCTGGGGCATTATTTTTAATATTGTTAGGTGTGATTATTTTGCAGTGTAAGGATATGTTCTTATTAGTAGATGCGTATATATTCCAGAGTGAAGTATTTTGATGTTTACAACTCATTTTCAGAGGGTTCAGGGAAAGAAAAGTATAAATATGAAGGGAGAGTTTAAGAAATATGGCAAAATTTAACAGTTGTTTGATCTGAATGAAGTGTACAAGGGTGATTACTGTATTATTATTTCAACTTTGCTGTATGTTTGAGATTTTTTTATAGTAAAAGGTTGGGTAAAGACTGCTTTTCTCCTAAGACTAGAAATAAGACAAGAGTGTCTTCTTTTCAACACTCTTATTCAGCATCGTTCTAGAAAGCCTGGCCAGCAGAACAGGCAAGGAAAGGAAATACATGTAGCAGGCATACAAATTAGAAAGAGAAAGTTGGAGGAAAAAACCCTGTTGTTTATAACTGTTGGACTCTGGTGCCATGACTTTTATTTAAGATAGTTTCATTTCATGAATAGCTATTTTCCCCCATGGCCTGTTAGCTTCTCCTACTTAATCTTTTGATTAATTCATAATCAGTTATTTATTAAGGTGCATACCACCAAAATAAGCTTACAGGTTCCTTTGCACCAGGAATTGGTGGGGAAAGTGGGCTGTGAGGAAGTAAGATATCTAATCCCAGTCTTTTTAAAATGTGCCTTAAGAGTCCAGGCAGTGAAGGCTCACACATATAATTCCAGCACTGTGGGAGGCTAATGAAAGAGGAGTTTGAGACCAGCCTGGGCAAAAGACTGAGAAAAAAAATTGAAAACAAATTAGAAATAAAACTTGCCTTTGGGTAATGTGGGTGCTTATCATCCTGAATGGCTCTTTATGCTATCTTCTGGCCAAAAGAGTCACTTAGAAGCAGCTTTTGCACTGATGTCTTGAGGACTAAAATCAGATAGTTAGATGGTAATGATTAGTCACAAGATTTGTGATACTTAAGTTTTTTGAGCATACTATGAAGGACAAAGACTTCCAAGATAAGACAGCCCTACTGATGGACCACTAGGTCTCTCACTGTTGTGTTCCCAGCAGGAGGAGAGGGTTAGTGTTTAGGAATTGCACTGTCTAGTAGTTTGTGAACAACTGACTTATAAAATGGTGCATACCACCAAAATCCAGGACGTGGCATCCCAGGTATATTTTGAGCCAAATTCATCCCATATAAGGTACAGCATTCTTGCAAAATTTTAATAATCAGCCTATTGACCTCATTCTCTCTCTCCATGGAATGAATGCTTTTCAACAGGCATGTTAATCCAAAATTATTCTAGGGTCATTAGGAAGATAATAAAGGAAGGAAAAACCCTGGTTAAACAAAGCAGGGAAATTTTTTTTTTAATGAGCAACAAGAGTTTTCTCTCCTATAGTTTTTCATGGCACGCAGAGTAAAATGCCACAAGGGATTGGATCTAATCCCTGCATACACTCTGAAAGCAAAGCATGAGAAGAAACACAGAGAGAGGTACCTGTGAAATAGCTTTTTTTCAAGCCTCTTTTTTTCAGTTTTTCCAGGGAGAGTGTGGGATTCTTTGCGGACAGAGGTTTTAACAGCTTAAGCCCCTTTCAAATGGTGGAAGGAGAGACAGCAGTGATGTGTGAGGGTTCATTAATTATTGCTCTTACTGCTGTTTGCACAGGCTGTTGGGATCATAAATGTCAATCTGTCAAGAGACTATGATAGGTTCTAAAAAAACTGATTGAGTACCTCAAAAGCTGTCACAGAGCCTGAGATTAAACAGATTCATCTTTCTTTTATAGACGTAAGAGAAGGTATTGGTGAAGGGAATAAGAGAAGGCTTTCTTCTCTTCATTGTCACTTCACTTCTTCATATTGTGAGTTTCGGCTTGTACAGCGGTCGACAAGCCCACCTGAGATGCCAGAAGCCACAGCCATAGTTAGCAACCGGGGTGTGTGCAGGCTGCCGTCTGCCCAGTGACAAGAGATTGAGAGAGATTGGGATTCAACTTTGACAGGCCTGACACAATTTATTTGGAAATTTTCAGGAGAGAACACTAGTAATAAAGACAAGAACAGTGACAGTAAGGAACAAATGTGAATTTCTGTCAGAGACAAAATAGAATTTTAAAGGAAGTAGCTCTGTTTGTTGTCCCCTGTCAAGCTTTCCAATTGAAAGTCTTACCACTACTTTCTGTGATTGGCTGGGAAAGTACAATTAGAAGAATTCATCTCCTCAGAAGATATGTTTTTAAAATCACTACATAGTCAGCCTCCATATCTATTGGTGCCACATCCATGGATTCACCCAGCCCCATGGATTGAAAATGGGAGGGTGGAGGATGAATGGTTGTATCTATACTGAACCTGAACATGTACAGACGTTCTTGTCATTACTTCTAGTTAATAACAGTAAAACAACTAATTATATAGCCTTTACTTGTATAATATATTATAGTGATTTAAAGTACAGCCGATGACGTGGGGTTGAACTCTGTGCATCTATTTACTCAGATGTGCTTCCACCTCTGCCACCTGTCAGACAGCAAGGCCAGCCCCTCCTTTTCTTCCTCCTCCTCAGCCGGCTCAAAGTGAGGACAAAGATGAGGATCTTTATGATCATCTACTTACTGAATAGTAAATATTTTCTCTTCCTTGCGATTTTCCTAATATTTTTTCCTGTGGCTTACTTTATTATAAGAATATAGTATATAATACAGATAACATACAAGACATAGTCAGTTGGCTATTTATGTTACCCTTAAGGCTTCGAGTCAACAGTAGGAGTTTGGTTTGGGGGAAGTCAAAAGTTCTATGTGAATTTCTGACTATGCAGGTAGTCAGCACCCCCAACTCCCACATTGTTCAAAGGTCATTTACACAAGAGGACGCATTTAGGATATACACGATAAATGCTACACTACCATATATACGGGATTTGAGAATCCCTGACTTTTGGTATCTGTGCAGTCCTGAATGATACTGAGAGGGCAACTATATAGTATTTATTTCTCTGTTGCAAATTAAGCATTGGTTACTTTCAAACCAAGAAAGCTAATAGGAAAAATACTTTTTCTTAAGATACTTCTTCCTTGCTTAATCTGTATTATGATTCTTGATCAGACTTCCCTTTGACTAGAAGATCCAATGTGGTATCTTTCTTATTCTGTTGTTTGGCAGAGAAAAAGGAGGGGGGGGGTCTGGTGAGTTCAAGAGCTGTGAACCTGGAGTGGAAGTGTGATAGTTCTCCTGGGTGTATCCAGACTGGATTATGTTCTTAAGAAAAGGCGTACTGTAAAAAATCTGCTTTGTTGGCCCTTTATGAAGGATCTTAATTAGAAGTCCTCTCCCGGGGTGGGAGCAGGTTCTGGCTTTGCCACTGCAGCTCCTCCCGCTGCTAATGAGCATGCTCCTTGCAAGGACTTCCTTCTTGTGACAGAGCTGCATGTAAAAGGAGTTATTTCTGTTCACCTTTCTCTCCACATTTAACCCTTACTTCCCTAGTTCAGAATGTGCAAGGAGACTATTAGGCATTTTATGTCATTGTGTAGGAAATTGAAAATGCTTAAAGGTAACAAGAATTGTATTTGTAAGCAAAAAATAAATAATCTAAGTTTAATTTATTTCTATGGACAATAAATGGTTCCTTTAACCATGTTTGAATTTTTTTTTCTTATATTCTTTTTCTAATTGACATAAAACTTATAAATGAATTGTTGAATTATTTAGTTCATAATTATATAATTAGAATCCTTGCCCTGGACATCTGTATCTCTTATATAGGCAGCTTACCCTGTGGCACAAAGTTTCATTAGGTAATTAGCAGAATATATGCAAAGTTCTTGTGCTGCTGCAGCTGACCCTATAGGCCATTATTTATTTCGTTGGCTTTTAATTAAACTTCTAAGTTGACTTGTGAGAAAATGCCAAAGAATGGTTTGTACCTCTAAGAAATTATCCGTAACACAGTCACCTTCCTGGATGGGAGCATGTGGAGAATGGTAAGCAGTTTGGGGAGCTTATTTCCCCTCCCTGTTTATGGAAGGGAACATTAGAAAGCATCTGATTAGGGTATCAACTGAGGGAAGGGTAAATGGGCATATTCTAGAGCTTAAAATTTGTAAATCTCTTAGTATTTAGGAATAGTTACTCAGTTTTGAAAAGTGCCCCATTCTTTTAGACATTTCATCTGTGTGGATTTAGAATCCTGTAGGACTGCTTCTTGTGACTCCGACTTTCTGTGCATGGATGCTGGGATTTCAACTTTCAGAGGACTGACTAGGGCTTAATGGTGTTCTTTTAGGATGACCAGTGCAGTGCAGGCAGATCCTGTAGCAACATTAGAAACCTCCACTAGGACCCACTACTCAGGAACACCCCCTGCCAAGCCTACCAGAACAAAAACTCAGTGGTCTTTATATTAACGTGGATCCCAGCACAGGTCTGTGTAACCTTATTCCTTAGTGTTGTTATTGAATGCTTATTAGTCAGATAAGATAGGGAATAAAGAGGAAAAGAGTTCAGGGCTGGATAGGCCTCTTCTGAGGCTTTCATCAAAGGGGGTTATTTGGTGATGATCAATTGTGATAATGTAAATTTGAATTGTATTTCCCAATCATGAGAATCATACATTAAAAAATATAATTTCTTCACATATTACTCCCTTGCTTATTTGAAAATACCTTATAGATAGCATTGTTACACAAAATTCTTCTTTTTTCTTTTCTTTTTTTGCAGCTTCATTGCCTCTCTAAAATTAAATTTTCTTCTCCTTGCAGCAAAGGTTTGCTTTAGCAGTGGAGGTGGGAGCAGGTAGATAGAATGTTTGGTAGTTAAGAGACAAATTCATATGGAAAGAGCTTTGAATGTGAAGTTTGCATTTCCAGACACACACTCTGTCAGAGGGTGAATGAAAGAAGCTCAGAGTCTGCGTGATCCTCTTTTACGTCAGAGGTATGCTGGCATCACGCTGAAGCCCTCCAGATTTTAACCATGCTAATAATGAAAAGGCCTTGATTACCTCCTTTTCTTGTGTTGACACCCAGCATAACTTCTGGGGCATAACTTCTTCAAAGGTATTTCAAATTCAGGACCTTGTCTCAGAACAAGCATCAGCTTTTACTGTTGTTATGGTTTTTCTTAAAATGTTCTCTTCTTATAAAAAAAAAAATGTATGTCTACATAGGGTTTTTAATACAAATAGTGCCATTGCTGTAAAAGGACTACCCCCCAGAGAGCAGTGAGGCCCATACAGGTGAATTCCTGTTGGCTGCCTGCTTTGTAATGATTTACATTTAGATTATTGCTTGGTGCTCTGGTAGGAAAGGGAAGAGGGGGCCTGCTGTGTCTGCGGCTGCCTCAGTCGCCACACTCACTGGGTCTGGACAGCTTTGCTCAGCAGAGCTGGGAAATAGGCTGAACTTGCCTTCAATTGTTTTTATCAAAGGCCTTATTTAGTTGGTTTGTATTGGGGGGGAAATGTCACATAGGACTGGAAGAACTAAATGAGATGAAAAATGAAGTTTACAGTTGCTAAGAATAGTGCAGGTCCTCTGTATGCCAGTGTGCAGTATGGTGGGGCTGGGGGACTGTGGGCAAAGCATCGTCACTGGCCAGGTGGGTGGGTGATGTTTGGTAAAGTGCAGTATCTTCCTCACACGCAGGGAGGCTGGGGAAAGGCACATGGACAGCCTGTACTAAAATCCATGCTGCAGGCTGTGGCTTCTCAATCAGGACTGCCTAGGATTCGTTCATTTGAGAAATTTGTTGAGCTATAGACATGGAGGGCATGTCAGTGAACAAAAACTGGTGAAATTCCCTGCCCTACTGAGGTTTGTGTTCTTCTTAGGGATAATGTTAAATATAAAGTAGGAAAAGGGAGGAGACACGCTAGGGATGGGGGACTGGGTGCCCTAGATAGGATGAACAGGGAAGAAGGTGTTGTTGAAAATGTGACCTTCGAGTAGATTTAAAAGACATGAGATCCCATGTAGATGTAGATGAAGAGTGTTCCAGACAGGGAGATGTACAAAGGCCCAGAGGTGGAAGATAATAAGGAGAATGGTGTAGATGCAGCAGAGGGAGAAAGCAGTAGGAGATGAAGGGAGGGCAGAGCATTCACAGTGTTGGAAATCATAGTTAAGTGTTTGGACTCTTCTGAGAAAGGGAGCTGTCAGAGGATTTTGAATACAGAAGTAGTGTAATTCTAACTTGATTTTTAATAGAACCGCTTGGCTGCTATTTGGAGAATAGACTACAGGGCAAGGTGGTGTGCAGAGAGACCAGTTAAAAGGCTCTTGTAGTAGGCCAGATGAGATGGTGATGGCTTAGACCAGGATAGGGATGGCAGAGGAGTGAGAAGTGGTAGGATCTGGATTACTTTGAAGAAGGCCATTTAAGAGGATCCCTTCTAGAGGTGATTTAGCACAAACCACTTTGGAACCTTGGCAAGAGTTATAATTTTAGCATGCAGTGGCAGCTAACACAGGAGTATAGCTATAGCCCTTAAGTGCTACGCTTTTTTGGAAGACACAGGAGTCATTTACACCCTGTCTGTGACATGAAGTTTATTGCATTTCACTTGCTTTTTTGAAGTTATACAAGACAAGTTGTTGTACAGTGCCTCTCCTGCCATTTTGGCATACCTGCAAGGATTGTGGTACTAGGTGCTGCCTCTGTACCACCCCACAGTGGAGGCCATGGGGCAGCTTCCCAGGAACAAGCAGCAGGACCCTTCACTCTGAACAAAGTCAGACTTAATTTGCGATATTCAAACCTGGTTCTTGCATATTCAGGAATAGAAATGTAAATAATTTTACCATCAAACACTGGCTTTGGTTATAGAGTTATAAAAACATTATGATATAAAGGTGAATTAGATATGGTTCCTTCTCTAAAGAATTATAGTCTACTTAAGGACAAACAAATAACCAAGAAGAGGTAAGTAACCACCATAAGCAGTAAATATTTAGGGCCCAATGAAGGGGTAAGATGAAAGACAGGATCTCATTTCTAGCTGGAATGATACAGTCATGGAAACTTAACTATTTTTAAATACAATTTAGAACTGTTTTTGGTTGAGCCAGCCCCACCTTCCTATCCAGCTCAAGACCCACTTTTTCGAAATCAACACTAAAGGTAGATGCATGTCATGGTTTGTGTAATACAAACCAAACAAGTCAGAAGGGCCTCCCTTGCTTACATGGGTCTAGTTCCTTCCTGGACAAAGGCAGTAGCCTGGTCAGAATAATGCCTGACAGTACAAAATTAGGATGCTAATCCTGATCTCCCAATGTGTTGTTTTGGTTAGATTCACAGTCTGAGAATGAGGCTTCACCTGTAAAACGGCCACGACTACTGGAGAATACTGAACGATCTGAGGAAACCAGCCGATCTAAACAGAAGAGTCGACGTCGGTGCTTCCAGTGCCAAACCAAACTGGAGCTGGTGCAGCAGGAATTGGGATCATGTCGCTGTGGTAAGCATCTCCTCCAGTG
This sequence comes from Galagoides demidoff, assembly GCA_963574575.1. Lineage (NCBI taxonomy): Eukaryota > Metazoa > Chordata > Mammalia > Primates > Galagidae > Galagoides > Galagoides demidoff. Next base: position 21,170 of record CAUYQV010094498.1, read on the forward strand.
GCTCACTGGAGACTGTTCCTATTACCCTGGCCCAGCCACTTTGAAAATTAAGTGGCTGAAGCTCTTTATTCAGCTCTTGAGTATTCTGGCTAGGTTTGCTATAGCACTGCATGCTGTAGGTTTGAAGTTGAGAAATTAGGAGTACAGGATTCTGGCTTCTGAACACCCTTCATTTCTTCTCACACATACAAAAAAGACAGTAACATCCCCAGCTCCCCTTACACATATTTCCTTAGTGTTAACATTGTCACTGCTTGCTGCTTTCAACTTTTCCACCACTTATTATTCTGGTTCCTTCTCATTCATGACTTTAGAAAGAAACCAAACTAGCAAAATTATGGAGTATGTACCATAAAATTCAGATACTAAGTTAACTTTGAATGAGTTTTTTACTATTCATGATAAATGGAATATCCATTTAAGATTACCTGGCAGTGATCTATATCCCTTTTAAATTAAGGTTTGATTATAAAATTGTTTTCTTTGAACCTAATTCATTTAGTCTGTTAATACTTGGAAATAGTGTTAAAGTAACCTTTCCTTCCATGTTCTCTAGTGTAATGCTACTTCTTAGAATTGCCCCACAGTGGTGGGTGTACTTTTTAAAAATATATGCCTACTTTCAGTGGAACAGAACTTAGGCCAATGCTTTCTCTCTTCTTGACCACATATCACAGTATAGGAACAAAATTGTATAGGTGCATTATTTTAGGCTGATTTATCATGTTCCTGTCCATGTTTTAATTTCCTCATTTTAAAACCTAATATTGTAAAGTTGTTCTGAGGAACACAGCGGTCATTAAGCAGATTTTGAGACCTTCCTTAAGCTTCTGAGAATCCTGTCTTTCATCCTTAGAAGTCCTCTTTAGAAGCTCCCTTTCACTTCTAGGATAGCCAGAGATATCCTACAAGTACTATGCTGGCCGCCAGGAATAAATAGTTCACTCAGCAGTAATAAAATTTCAGTCACTGGAAGTTCTCTGTCTTCTGAAAAGGCAACTTTTGTTGCTCCTATTCTTCAGTCACCTGCCCTGTTGGAAATCAAAAAGAAAAGAGAAAGTACCAGCATCCGCTGGGAACTAAGTAGGAGCTCCTCTTCCTGTCATGACCAGATACATGTTTGTTACACACTCTGGTGTGAGTGGTTCTCCACGAGATTAGATTACAAGTGTATATTCAAGTGCAGAAACAAGTATTAGTGCAGGGAATCCAGGTGTTACTAGAAAAGTTTTTATTTATTTATTTTTTTAAGGGCATTTTAGTTATGCTGTTGGGAGCAGAGGCCGTCAGCAGAGTTTTCTGACTTTGGATGTATTCATGCATGTGGTATGGCTTATGTAAATCCAGAACCTTAACTTATTCTTGGGCTGTTCTGATTAACACTGCCAGGTAATCTTAAATTCTTGGTGAGATAGGGCAGGGAGGGATACTGTGGTTAACCAAGGAAACTCTGGGCCGGGCCTCAAGGCCACATGTGACCCTCCAAATCCCCAAGTGCAGCCCTGCGACTGACCTTTGATAAAGGGATTTCTTCTGTGAAGTGTGGATTCCATTTGAAACACTTGGCTTTGGGTCTTCATAAGAGCTGTTGGGGGAGTTTTAACACTGGACTTCGTCACTGTTGTTGTGAGCCCACCTGGCCATTTTGGCTGCTGCTTTTATAAGATAGGCCTTTGGTTCTTCCCAGATTAGAACTGTGGGATTTTCCTGCACCTTCTATTCTTGTTTTCTTCTTGAAAGTAACTGAATCCTGTGTAGCAGATCAAGCAATTGGTCTGTCAAATGTGCTGTCTTGTGCCTGGCAGCGGCTAATGCCTCTTCTCCTTGTCAGGCATACAGTCAGATTTCACAATTTAGTGCTGAGATCCAAAGGTCTTGTAACCAAGTCTCCCAGTTTACCCTTTAGTTTTGATGTAAACCACCTAATTTCCTAAGGTCTTAGCACCCAGCTGAAGAAAACACAGAAATGCATGGTAGATATTCTCTTCATATTCTCCCAGTATTACTTCATATTCTCCCAAGTAAAGCAAACGTGACTAATCTCTGGTAAATCAGATCACTCTGCTCTTCACCCTCCTGGGCAGGAGGCTGGATTGCTAAGTGCCTACTGGCTTTGTCACAGATGTGTATTCTTTTTAAATAATCTAACATGTAGCCCCCCTTGGCTTGTGCCAAATTCTGAGAGTCTATTTATAGGGAGTTTTGACTTTTCTTTGGGGAAGAAAGCCCTGAGCTTTCTGCAGTCCCTCCAGATGTAGCCTTCTCAGAAAGGGCTAGGAGTTCAATTTGGCCCACTGAGAGTGTTACACTTATGTGCTCAGAAAAATGACTGAGTCAACTGCCATACTTCAAAAGATGAAGGACAGCAATGGGAACATGCCTTTAAAAAAATCTGGGACTGCCTTTGACAAATAGCTCTTGTGTTCTCCTGCCTGTCTGCTTGGATCTCTCTAGGACAGGGTGAGTTGTGCAGTTATTTCCTTGAGGATGCATGGAGTGTTGGAGAGGCATTTAACTGCTCTGAAAGGTTTTAGAGGGAGAAAACACAGTAATTTACTACTGAAAGTGAAGACTCAGGAAGGTAGTTTGAGCTCAAATAGACCACTCTTCACTGCAAAAAATCTTTTTTTCTATATATTCACAATCTTTTCTTCCATTGCCTTCCATTCTGTACAGTTATTAACTGCTGACAAGAAATTCACATCTCATAAATAATGCTTAAGAGCCATTGCTATATAAATTGAATGTGTTATGAATTGTGATGGGCCTTTTTGTAGCATTCGATGCCTAGAGCAGGAAGAACAGAGGATGTCATTTTCATTAATTTCTAATGAGGTGCCAATTAAAGGCAGGGAAGATGCTCCAAAGGGAAGAGTGGCCAAGCTCCCCTGCATCCTCCACCCCGGGGCTGTCATCCAAGCACTGTCAGTGAAACCCTCTCTAAAAATTCCATTAGATTACAGTCTCATCGAGAGCACACACAGACACATTCAGCTTCCCTTTGATCTTCAAAAGAGCAATTTGTAAGGCGAGTTCTGAGCCTTCTCACATAGGGAACAGCTAGAGGTGATAGGAATTATTAATTGCCAAGGCACCAGTACCCTCAATGGGCGTTCGATATGGAGGTGGATTTTGAAGAGGAAGTCTCCTCTGTCTCACTGTAACTAGATAACCTTTAAATCAACAATACCAAAGTTACACCCTTTTCCTATGAAATCTTTCAGGGTACCAATTAGAAAAGACATGTGGCAGCAAGGCTAGGATGATATCCCGTATCCTTGAGTACTTCCAACAGTTTAGCTTCTCAGGATAAAAAACAGTTGCATAAAAATGGATTTATTTGTTTCATTTTCTGCTCAGTAGGCAAATTGATTATTAGTTCATTCTCATTATAGGAGTCTTGTCTCCTGAAATGCCACCTAGAGGATGCTCTTCTGAAATCTGCCCATCTTCATCAAATCTGGGCCACCTCACAGCCACAGGAATGCTGTCTTCTCTAAGCAAATTTTGTATGATTATACACAGCTTGGCCTTTTAATTGTGGTGCATTGCTTGCCAGAGCCACAGAGTTAATTGTTAAATAATAGCCATAAGAGCGTACTAAATTTTTCTTTTCTTTTCTTTTTTTTTTTCTTTCTTTTTTTTTTTTTTTTTTGACACGTCTCACTATGTCACTCTCGGTAGAGTGCAGTGGTATCACAGCTCACAGCAACCTTAAACTCTTGGACTTAAGGGATTATCTTGCCTCAGCCTCCTGAATAGCTGGGACTATAGGCATCTGCCACAATGCCTGGCTGTTTTTTGGTTGCAGTTGTCATTGTTGTTTAGCAGGCCCTGACTGGGCTCAAACCTGCCAGCCCTGGTGTATGTGGCCGACGCCCTACTTGCTGAGCTATGGCCACCAAGCCAATTTTTGTATGTTTTGATTCAATACAGATAGTCCCCAAGTTACAAACATCAAATTTATGTAGACTTATACTTACGGATGGAGGCTATTACAGGTAATAGTTAAATGTACCTGTCCCAACTTAGGAACAAACCTATAGAACCTATCTTGTTTGTAAGCCAGGGATTGCCTATAGAACAAGTTCTTGAATGATATTGATACTACTGATCTGAGAACTTTATCTTCAGACTCAGATTATCTGGACTCCTTTTTTTTTTTTTTTTTTTTTGAGACGGAGCTCAAGCTATCCCCCTGGGTAGAGTGCCATGGCATCACAGCTCATAGCAACCTCTAACTCCTGGGCTCAAGCGTGTCTCCTGCCTCAGCCTCCCAAGTAGCTGGGACCAAAGGCGCCTGCCACAACGCCCGGCCATTTTTTGGTTGCAGCCATCATTGTTGTTTGGCGGGCCCAGGCTGGGGATTCGAACCTGCCACCTTAGGTGTCCATGGCTGGCGCCTTAGCCCATTGAGCCACAGGCGCCGAGCCTGGACTCCTTTCTAAGCAATTAAGTCAGAAAAGATCCCAAGATATTGTTTTCAGCTTTTTGTTTGGAAATATTTTTTGGGGGGGGAGGGGGAATCATTTGAGAGTAAGTTACAAACATCATGGTCCTTAACCCCTTTAAATTTCAGTGAACATTTCTTAAGACTATGGATAATATTTTATTTAATCATAGAACAGTTACCATTTTCAATAAATTGATAACTGATAGAGCACTTTTATCAAATCTGTAAGTTGTATTCCAGTCTTGTCAGTTGGTCCAATAATGTACTTTTTAAAAGCATTTTACCCTTCCAGTATAGGACTCAGTTCATGACCATGTGTTGCACTTAGTTATCATTTCTCTTTGGATTCTTAATTTGGAACATTTTCATGGACTTTTTTTTTTAATCATACTGATATTTTTAAAGAATACAACGCTCTATCTTACACATAACTTTTTCTTTTATTGTTAAATAAGAAAACACTTTAAGACCACATAAATGCCCTGTTCCTCATCAAAAATTTCCCCTAGATTCAGCATCTATTAATGATTCTTGCCTAAACCCATCTTTACTATGATGATTTGCCAACTCTAGTACTCCCCTTCTACATTTACTATTCCTCTGTAAGTGAAGCCTCCTCCTCTTCCTCATTTGTCTATTATTGGTATGGACTCATGGACCGTTACCTTTTTCAGTGGTTTATGATTCATTACCGTACAGCTGTCTCATCCCTGGTATCTGAGGGGAATTGGTTGCAGGACTCCCAAAATCCAAGGATGCTCAAGTCCTTGATATAAATTGATATGGTATTTGTGTATAACTTCTGTACATCCTCTGGTATACTTGATATCATCTCTAGATTAGTGATATACCTAATACAGTGTAAAGGCAAGTGTTACACTGTACTGTTGAGGAAATAATGACAAGAAGGAAAAGTCTGTGTTCATATAGACACAACCTTTGTAGGCCTAACTATATTTTTGATCCATGGTTATTTAAGTCCATAGATAGGGAACCCATGGATAAAGAGGGTCAACTATAGTTAATTATTTTGGCGTTCAGATTGTCCCAGATTTGACCAGTATAAGTTCCTTTAAGTTGGCTCTTGTGTTCCTATGACATATGGTCCCCATCTGTTGGGGTGGTGGACATTTTCTGATTCTTTTATATAAATGTGTTTCAGATACACCTTGTAGTTACGTTTCCCCAATCCTGGAATCAGTCGCTTCTCCAGGATTTCCCAAGATGATTTTAATACACACTCAAGTAGGGATTTGCTGGCCTGAAAGGAAGGCAGACAAATAAAACAACTACTACCCAGGGCAGCCTACCATAGGAGTTTTACCAAGGTCCAAGCCGTATGTTGAGTGATAGGAAGGCGAGGTTAATTTCAGCTTAAAGACTCTGGACCACTTCTATAACTGAGACTTCAAAGACGTTGAGATTCAGTTATGGGGAAAGAGGGAGTGCTTGCTTCTTCCCTCTTCTCTGGTGCTCTGAAGAGTACCTCTGTGCAGCTACATGGAGCCATGGAATCAAGTGAGGAAAGACTGTTAGAATGGGAGGAGATGGAGTCCAGCTTCCAAATTGAGGAGTTTGGTTGTTGGTTGATAGTGAGAAACCATCAGTGGTTTTGAATATGGCCAATGTGGTCTAATCTGACTTCTTTTGTTTTAATTAAGCATGCAGAAAAGCCAAAGGGGCTGGTAAATCTTTTTAGGGGAATGCTGTAAAGAAGAACGTGAACTGATTAAATGAAAAGGAACATCTTGGAAAGAAAATATTGCAATATATTCTTACAAAAAACCTTATTCTGTGTACTGAGTTCTAGCCTGGATCCAGTAGAAAACTCAGCTATGATATCTCAGCTGTAAGATCCTTTATATCACACCCAAACTTACTTGGCTGGTTAAGTGTTATCATTACTACCATTGAATAGAGAGTCCATGCTCTATCCTCTGTAATATAAAGAGAATGTGGTTACCGGAGATCCCAGCCTTTTAGGAGCACCTGGTTTGGGTATTTTTTTTTCTTTATTTCAGAATATTATGAGGGTACATGAGTTTTGGACACATAGTTTGCTTTGTACAGATTGAGTCAAAGTTATAAGGGTCTCCCTTACCCAGATAGTGTACACTGTGCCCATTAGGTGTGAATTTACCCATGCCCTCTCCCCCCTCCCACCTGCTGTATTTTCATTGAATTTTACTTCCATACGTGTGCATAAATGTTGATCAATTATTTCCAATTTAGTATTGAGTGCATGTGATATTTGTTTTTCCACTCTTTTTTTTTTTGAGTTTATAATTTTACTATTTTATTTTTATTGTTTGGGATTCATTGAGGGTACAAAGAATTAGGTTATACTGATTGCATTTGTTAGGTAAATTCCCTCTTATAATTATGTCCGCCCCCAAGAGGCACACCACACTATGACCCCACCAACTCCCTCCCTCCTCCCCTCTCCCCACATCCCTATTCCCCTACCCTGCTCCCCCGTATTAGCTCATCTACTGCCTTCATATTAGAATTGAGTACATTGGATTCTTGCTTCTCCATTCTTGTGATGCTTTACTAAGAAGAATGCAATCCACCTCCATCCAGGTTAATACAAAAGATGTAAGGGCTCCATCTCTTTTAATGACTAAATAGTATCCCATGGTATACCTATACCACATCTTGTTAATAATCCATTCCTGGATTTGTGGGCATTTAGATTGTTTCCACAATTTGGCAATTATAAATTGAGCAGTGATAAATAGTCTAGTGCAAGTGTCCTTATGATAAAATGATTTTATTTCTAATGGTAGATGCCCAGTAATTGGATTGTAGGATCAAAAGGGGATCTAATCAATATGCCTTTTATTTCTTTTTCTTGCCCTATTGCTCTACCAGCATAATATTGAAAAGATGTTGAGACATCTTTGCTTTTTCCTTGATCTTAATTAGAAAACATTGTCTTTCACCATTAAGTATGATTTAGTTGTAGGTTTTTTATAGCTGTACCTCACAAGTTATAGTTAATGAATACATTTGAGGAAAGCATGGAAAATGTTCAAATAACATTTTCTAAAAACAGATGACTTAGCCAGTGGTACGCTACCCTATGACCTTTAAAAAGTCAACAAAGCTGGGCCCAAAAAGAGCTGGGGCCAGGCACAATGGCTCATGCCTATAATCCTAGCACTTAATTAAATGTAAAATCATAAAAAATTATGGGTAAATAATAGAATCACATATCACCAGTATTAGAAGGAACCAAAGAAATCATTTATCAATATGTGTATGTATATTTTTTTTTAAAATATATATCTTGGCTCGGTGCCTGTGGCTCAAGTGGCTAAGATGCCAGCCACATACACCTAAGGTGGCGGGTTTGAATCCATCCTGGGCCCACCAAACAGCAATGATGGCTGCAACGAAAAAATAGCCAGGTGTTGTGGTGGGTGCCTGTGGTCCCAGCTACTTGGGAGGCAGAGGCAGGAGACTCGCTTGAGCCTAGGAGTTGGAGGTTGTTGTGAGCTGTGATGCCATGGCCATCTACCTAGGGTGACAGCTTGAGGCTCTGTCTCAATATATATATATATAGAGAGAGAGAGAGCTTACTATAAATATTATATAATTAATATAAAAATATATATCTTAATTAAATGTAAAATCACAAAAATTTATGGGTAAATAATAGAATCATATAGAATAATAGAGGAAAGTTTATATACTTGAGTATATATGCTTTAAGATTGAAGTAGTATTTAGTGAAAATAGTGGGGTTTAATTTTTTTTTTCCCCCAAAATAAGTTGCTCACAAAGTTTTACCAGAGATGTCTTTCCAGGGCCTTTAATGTACTTTAAAGCTGATTTGTGTTTAGCACGTCATATGCACTTACCTGCTGCTGGACATTCTTAGTCACTCCAGCATGTTCTTACTGGGTTCCTCTTAAGCAGAACTAAAAAGTGTGGGCCATAGCCCAGTCCTTCAGAGCTCCTGGGTAGAGGGGATGCTTGTTGTAGGTAATTCTTATCTTATGCTCTCCAAAGTTTGATAAACTGCTCGTACTCTTTACACACTTAATAGACTCAGTTTTTCATAGGAGACATGAAGGTAATTTAAAACCAAACAGGACACACAGCAGTTAAGTTTCATATCAATTCTGGTTAACTCTGTTGCCTTTCAGTTAGAAATCTATATATTATGAGTGTTCAACACACAGCTGCCTTGCACTGGTCTCCTATTCCCTGCCAGACTGAAAATCCATGGGGGCCAGGACTAAATGTGGTTCTGTAGCCCCTCTTGAGTGTGTGGCCTCTGATGGGTACCTAGTCAGTGTTGACTAACACCATAAAAGAAAAAATGTAAAAGTCAGAGGAATGTGGTGTTCTGGTGTGGTGATCACAGGGGAAAGTTTTCTGGGAATAGTATATGAGAGTAGGCTCCAGCACAGGTGAACAGGGGTGTGTCCAGGCCAGTCCCCAGGCAAATTCTTGAGGCTCAGAGTACATGTGCCACCTCAGGGTTTTCCTAGTGGATTATCTGGCTGAAAGAATAAGATCTAGATAGAGAACCTTAGCACTGCTTATTTTTACATACTTTTTTTCTGCCTTGAATTTTTATTGGTGGAGGGGAAAAAATTAGACAAGACATATATACTATTATAGTAGCATGCTTGCTTGGTTTAATTAAAATTATTTGGCATGCTTGTGGGTTTAATTAAATACTCAACTTTGGGGAAGGGTGTATTTGCATAAATAAAACCTATGTTTCATCTTGAGCATGAATAAAATAAGTTCTTTGGAGGTCACAAACTTGCTATGTATAAGCACACTGGTCTCTTAAGCCACTCTTGACATAGAATCCAAGCACTTAAAGAGATTGTATAAATCATCCATCCATCTGATGACAGTTCAGCCCCCACTGAAACTCCATCAACAGGTTGGCCAGCCAGGAGGGAGTGTGGCGTCTCCTTTTCTGGGCACTTAGACTGTTAGGTGCTTCCTCCACCGAACTAGAACTGACCTCCTTTATATGACACATACTCATTCTCCCTTACACTGCATTCCAGAGCAGCCTATCATAAATCCCCTTCCTTCTCTGCAAGCCTGTTCTTCACATATCTGTGCAAGTGGCTTGGACTTACAGCAGCCCATTTCCTCCAGTGGCAAGTTCATTCACAGGGATGAAAGAATCGGTGTTGGAACAAGAACAGGGTCAGAAATGGGAATGGCAGATTGGGCTCAGTGTTTATCTGTGCAGTTTTTACTAGAAGCCCTCATAAAATCTAGTGTCTTTTTTTAGTAAACCCCTCATTTGATAATCTCCTCCTGAGCCTGCCCCAAAGTCTCCTCTTTTGTGGAGTCCACAGTTGTCCTCTGTTTATGGTATACTTCTCACAGCATATTGAAATTGTTCATGTCTGTCTACATGTCTGTTCTTGCCCAAAACCATGAGTATTGTAGGCATCGTTTCTTAACTCTTCCGTGTTCTCAGCTCTTGTTGATGTACCAGTTCCTGGTGTGCCATGAAAATTCATAAACATTTGAATAGACTGTAAGCACCCTGCTTCTTACAGTCACAATAGTGAAGAAAAAATATTGAATAACTACTATGTATATAACTGGGTGCCTGCACTTGTCTTGAATCATTTAACCCTTATAAAAGCATTGCTGGAGAAACGGTACCTCCATTTTTACAAAACTCGAGCTTTGAAGTTAAGTAACTCAGTTATATGAAGGGAGCACCTGTACTTTGAGCCCAGGTTTGTTGGGCTCCGAGAATTCTACCACTTTTTTATGTCCCCAGGCTGGCCCATGGGATGCTGTAAAGAGTGAGGAGATGACTGAAGTCTGAGCTGAGCTAAATATTTTCAGCCATACAAAAGTTACCCCCTTGCTTAACCACATCACTAATTCAGAGATGCTTTTTATTGAACATTGAATGGTAAAAATGTGTGCACCCTGCCATGCAAGTACCACTTGAAAGGTATTCCCGAGTAGTCCTGCAGCGCGCTATTTTTAGTTGTGTCCCATATGCCACTTGTTACCACGCCTAGATAAGGTGCTTCTGGAGGACAAGGTCCGCAGCATTACCACCTTTTGTCTCTGACTGCATCTGGGTAACATGAGGCAAAGGAACATTAATTCTTGTTGACATGTACATTCCGTTTCCTCGTGAGGGCTAATGCACATCCTCATACGTTTTGAAAAGGTACCTCCTCCAGCATACCCTATGCAGTGGACTTCCCCTTAGTGCCCCAATTTATTACACATCACTGTGTTGTATTGATTTTATTTACAGTTGATTTCTTGCTTTGCTCCTTGTGACCTTCAGCTGTTTTCCTCTCCATGTGTTTCCAGCTGTCTTTAAAGGCAAGAACTAGTGACTTCTTTTTTTCTCTTCTCCTCCACACAGCTCCTAGGTTCGAGCTTTGTAAATAGAGCACAGGTGACCAATAAATACTTTTGACTCCTTGAGCTTGATAGCTTCTTTCCCTTGCTGGACTGACAGCCCAACACTGGAGCCTGAATCCCTTATTTATTAGATGAGATTTCTATAGCACCGTTCCTCTGAGAAGATCAATATCAATGAAGTTGGTTTCTGCTTCTGGAAAGTGCTTTTACCTAAGCAAACTAAGATCTTGATAAGATCACATGACAGCCCTTAGTCCTCAGAACTACTAGAGCCTGGAGATACGGGCTCTTAAGAAAAGCCTTGCCACTTCACATTGTTGGCTGGTACTATAGCCAGTGTTACAGAAAGAGAATTTGCATTTGGAGACCACTGCCATCTTGACAGTCCTGGATATACTTAGAGGTCAGTATACCCATCCAATAACCAGACACCCAAGCACAGAGTATCTGTGGTTGTTGGCTCTCACATAGTACCTGGTGTCAGGAGGCACTAGAACTGTTCAATGTCTGAGACTCAAACCGTGCTGTGAGGGAGCTAGGTCACTGGGACAGGATCCGCAAGAGGCATGGCAGGTAGTACATTCCCAAGACTTAAAAGGAGCAAGGGTTGGATAGGCTGGGAATAAGTGCTGAGGGGTGGTACTCCCAACTATTATACTTCAGATCTGAATAGTTGAGACTGACTATGAAATATTAGAGCAAAATTCAGAGGCACAGTACTCAAGAGGGGGGCCACGTCAGCCTAAGTTCTTTGAAGAAGTGCCTAAAATAATTGGATCAACTGGCTTCTCTAAGAAATTGCTCACCTTTCTACTTCTCTTTGTGCAGACATTCCTATCCTCATTCAGGGTTAGAAGAGCTCAGCAGGAAATGAGCCAATCTGTGAGCTGTGCAGGCAGATGCGAGGTGCACACCGACAGCTGTGTGGTGCGGGTGCTCATCAGCATCCCCAACCCTGGGCTGCCCTGGAGCCTGCAGTCCAGAAGACTCCCTCCATGGTCAGTCAAGGGTGGAGGCAGCCGCAGCTACTGAGATACCTTAAGTCAAGGGAAATCAAGAGGTTGAGGACTGAGGAGACAGGAACAGAGTAGAGAAGGATTAGAAATGTTAGGAAATGGAAGGGGCAAAAATGGAGGTGTGACAGTGGGGGTGGAAAGTACACGGCCACTGACCTGAGGGTGGAGTTGGGCCACAGCTTCCAGTCCCTAAGCCTGTGAGGGTGCCACTGCTTATTCCCTCTAGAGATTTGAGGGCATTCTTCTTTGTCACCTGTGGATTTGAGAAGTAGAGCCATGAGTATGGTTTATTGCCATGCCCCTAGCATAGTGCCTGAGATACAATTGAAAGGAGAGGATGTGCTTGTATGTACTCACATGCCTCACCAGTTGGTGCACATGCTAAAATGTACAGTGCCTGCGTGAGTACCCGGGAGGCAAATGATGCTGGCCTGACAGCTGTCTGCCACAACAGCCCCCACTCAGCATGGTCCGAGGCAGGCCTGCTTGATTGACTCTGCCAGCCCCTCCAGAAAAGAACCTTGGGGCTGTAGGGGAGCTAGGGATGAGAGTAACAAGCTGGTGTTAGATCCTCTCCTCAAAGTGTAAGTTTTTGTTAACTATAAATCAAGATACTTGGATTTGCATTTGATGCCTAGGAGATGAGTGTTCCAGACTGTAGAATGGGAGGTGGCAGGCAGTGGCTACTGCAGTTTAAGGCAGGTCCTGTGGTCCTGGAGACAGTCTGCCAACTTGTCGGTGCTTTGAGGAGCCTAACTAGTCTCTTTCTCACTGGATGCTAAGGAAACATGCTATAAACAGCAGGCCACTGTTTTCCACATATCCAAATGCTCTTCTTTTTTAAACCCAGTTTTAAAAAAGGGTTGAGGAGGCCAGTGTCTGGGAAGACACAGGAGCTGAGCTGAGACGAGAGCTGGGGACAAGCTTGGCATAGCTGAGGAAGACTGTCAGCCCAGTAGCCCCTGGTGGATGGCAGCTGTGAATCAGCCACCACACAGGATGACATGTGTTCTCCTGAGCTTTATACTGCCGGGTTACAGATTTATCCAGGAAGGCAGGCTAAAGGGGGCAGGGGGGAGCAGGCAGTGTCCAGTGTTACAAACTAAAGGACCAGGTTTGTGTTAATACTCTTGCATCAGTTAAATTGCTCTTTCCCCAAACCCAGAGTTCATTTTCCCTGGAATCTGGAATAACTGACTAAAATACCAAGGTAGAATAGGAAACGAATGTCAGTGGGAACGTTTGATTGTCTTCAGTTCTTCATTATCTGTGCTCCCCTTATTTGTGATCATGAGCTACAGTAGTTTCGATTCCAGGAGAGCATCCAAACACAAACACAGTCTTGGACATTTCTCTGCTGCCTCTCAGAGTGAGCTCAGTGGATATAGGGTCATATTAATAATGGCAACAGGAAAGTAAATCTACTCCCGCAAAAAATGAGATCCATCTAAAGGCAGCCAGTAATAGTTTTTCACTTGTGCCCACTGTACCCATTTGCTCAGGTAACTGTGCGATGGGTAGTGGGTCATCTCCTGGAATAGGGGGAGGGTCACAGTTACTAGCATTAAACAATTCTTTCTTTGATAGAAGTAATTTTCTTCTGTTTTAATGAGCAAATGTTGAATCAATTTTTCTTTTCTTTTTTTTTTTTTTTGAGATGTCAAATGACTCATTCTACTAACGTTTATTGTGTTCTAGAGAAAGAGCAGGGAATAAAACTGATAAGGTCCCTGTCTTCTTGGTGCTTTTATCCTTTGGGGGAGAGATGTAGTAAGCAAGGAGACAAATAATAAGATAATTTCTATGCTGTGATTATAAAATGACAGAGTGTGATGAGAGTCAGGTGAGCCGCACTTAGGGATGGGGAGGCCAGTATCTAGGAGGAGATGAGAGCTGAGAGAGCCAGTCGTTCAGGGACCTGGGAGAGAAGTGCCCTAGACAAAACAATGAAGGCCCTGGAGCTGGGGACAAGCTTGGCATAGCTGAGGAATAGAAAGCTATCCAGTGTGGCTGCAGCACAGTGTGGGAAGACAATGGAGAGGCAGGCAGGGACCAGGTGGGGGCTTGCAGACCTTCACAAGGAGTCTCAATATCCTTGTAAACATAGAAATTATTGAAGGGGGTTTTCAAAGCAAAAGAGTGACATGATCTGATTTATATTTTTAAAATATTCCTCTGGGAGAGAAACATAAATGCTGGTATTTACATAGACTCCAGAATACATAAAAACTGATGGTCTTTGCTTGGCCTCTGTCAGGGAGGGTAACAGAATGGGATGGAAGGCTTACTGTCTGCTGAATTTTAATTTATACAATTTGTTTTATTAGATTGATGTATTAGCTGTTTGCAGAGGAATTAACAAATACAAAACAACTCTCCATCAGATCATTTATTTAAAAAAAAAAAAAGTCGATCCAGAACTAATTGCTGTGAAGGGGGTAGACTGAGAGGTCAGCCATGGCAGAAGCAGGGCCACTCACACCCCTGGTGGAGCCACTGGTCTCACTGCATCCCAGCCCTGCTGGCCTGCCTTCTGTTCCATTAGCATGTTGTAATTATTTTTACCTCAGGACGGTACAAGAGAAGAGATACAGGACAGATTCAGGACATAATTGAGATCTAATAGGACCACTAATAACATCAGTATGAGGATTAGGGAAAGAAATCAAACACGAGACCTAAGTTTGACTTGAATGGCAGCTAGTGGACATATTGCTGTTCACTGAGGCAGAGAAGATTAGGAGATAAACTGTGTAGGGTCAGGAGGCTTAAGCATTCTGTTTGATTGTGTTACTGTTAAGTTTCCTATTAGTCACTCTAGTTGGAGGTGTTTGTCATTAGGCAGCTTGCTATAGGAGTTTGGATTTGAGAAGAATTCATGGATACAAATAAACATTCAGGAGGCACCAGCATTGAAATTCTACTGGGATCTGGATGAGATTACCTAAAAGAGGGAATATATAAGGAGAAAATGTGGAAGGGCTTCATTCTGAGGTGATTTTTAGAGGAGAGACCGTAAAAGATTCCAAAGATCAGCAGTTGGTAAGGTGGAAAGAAAATCAGGAATGTGATCACAAAAGGTGACAAAGGAAAGTATTCAAGAAATAAGGGATAGGGCAGGGTGTGGTGGCTCACACCTGTAATCTTAGCACTCTGGGAGTCCAAGGCGGGCAGATTGCCTGAGCTCGCAGGTTCAGGACCAGCCTGAGCCAGAGTGTCTCTAAAAATAGCTGGGCATTGTGGTGGGCGCCTATAGTACCAGCTACTTGGGAGGCTAAGGCAAGAGAATCACTCTAGCTCAAGAATTTCAGGTTGCTGTGAGCTATGATACCACCGTACTCTACCAACGGTGACATAGTGAGACTCTATCTCAAAAATAAAAAAGGCTCAGTGCCTGTAGCACAGTGGTTACGGCACCAGCCATATACACCGAGGCTGGTGGGTTTGAGCCTGGCCCAGGCCAGCTAAACAATAATAACAACTGTAACAAAAAATAGCCAGGCGTTAGGGCAGGCATCTATAGTCCCAGCTACTTCGGAGGCTGAGGCAAGAGAATAGCTTAAGCCTAAGAGTTTGAGTTTTCTGTGAGCTGTGACACCACAGTACTCTACTGAGGGTGACATGATGAGCCTCTGGCCCCCCCCCCCAAAAAAAAAAAAGGAAACAAGGAATAGTGGACAAATGCCATTGAGAGTTTAGGGTGAGGATATTTGCTTTAACCACTTGAGCTCCTGATTGACTTTTGTCCCCTAAGGTTCAGAGAACACAGTCTCTTTGTAACTAACCTCTCATTAATTCACTTGACTTTTCTTTTTTTTTTTGTCGAGACAGAGTCTCACTTTGTCCCCCTTGGTAGAGTGTCCTGGTGTCTTAGCTCACAGCAACCTCAAACTCTTGGGTTCAAGTGATCCTTTCACCTTAGCCTCCCAAGTAGCTGAGACTACATGCACCTGCCACAATGCCTGGCTATTTTCAGAGACAAGGTCTCACTCTGGCTCAGACTGGTCTCAAACTCATGAGCTCAGGCAGTCCACCCACCTCTGCCTCCCAGAGTGCTAGGATTAGAGGTATAAGCCACCATGCCTGGCCCAGAATATTTTGAGTGAACCAGGCAAGCACTGTTTTAAGTATACAGGCTATGTAATAAACTTAGAGGCATGGTGCTTGATTTCATGAAATCTAGCTAAGGAGAAAAGTTAAATAAAGAATTCCACAAATGACAATTGTGACTAGTGATTGTAAGAAAAGTCCAGGATGCCTTGAATGCATACAGTGGGGACCCTAACCTAGTCTCAGCATTCAGGGATGTCATCCTGAGAAAGAGTCATTGAAGCTGAGGCCTGAATAAGCAAGAATTTAGTTAGGAGGTTAGTGTGTCTAGAACAGAGTGCAAGGTGGTAGATAGTACAAAGGGTCCAGAAGCTGCAGCCAGCCATGAGACTGTGCTGTAGTGGGGAAGCCCGCATTGCAGTCAGTGGGCAACTATTAAGTCAAGGAATCCCGTGTCAGAGATGAGGCTGTATCCAGTCACTTTGGCTGCTGTGAGGAACATGGATTCGGTATGGGGTAACTGCCTGAAAGAGGCTATTGCAGTAGGCTTGGCAAAAAGATACCAGTGCTTTTGACTAAATGGTGGTAGTAGAAATAGAAACAAGAGAACAGATTTGATTTTGGATATAGAATTCACAAGACTTGGTAACTGACTTTGAAGAGTAAGGAAGATATTATTGATAACTCCAAGCTTGTGTCACAAGCTGGCTGCAGGGTGGCCCCATTCTCTTAGGACAGGAAACACTGAGGGAGAGGCAGGTTTGTGGGGGAAGTAGCAAGTGTCCTGTTTTTGACATCTCAAGTCTAAGCCAAGATCCTGAGTAGATAACTGAATAGAGGAGTGTGGTGCACTAAAGAGAGGTCTGGGGCAGAGAGGTAAATTGCAGGTGTGTTAGCACACATAGAATTTTAAACTTCAAAGGAGAGTACAGAAAGAGGGCCGGGTGCTAATTCTGACATTTCAAGGACAGTAACTGAGGAGTTGCCAGAGAAAGGGAAGCAAAACAAGGTCAGCAGGTGTCCTGGATCCACAGGAGCAATCACCTGTTCTAATGCTAGAAATGAGAACTGAAAAGGGTCATTGGATTTAGCAGTTTTTAGTCTCCATTCATGGGATGTTTTCCATACTCAGTTTGCAACCATTTGGGAAAATCCTCACATCTTAGCCCCATCCACACCCACCCCATAACTGAAATGGAACTAGGCTGTGGGATTAGTGCCTTCCATGGGAGGTTTGCAGGGGCCCTCAGTGTGTGTGTGGTGATGGGGTCTCTAATCCGACTTCAGATTTTAACTCATGTCTACAAAAAACATTCTTCTGCTACAGGATAAGCCTCTTCCCCTTCAAGAGAGAAGTGTTTAAATAAACCAAACAGGAAAACCACTAAGCCATTTTCTCTGCCCCCTCACCCCAGCATGCTTTCCTGTAACAGTGGATAGCAGACACTGTGGGACTTGTGACTTTTAAAGCTCAGATTTTGTGAAGATAGAGAAAAGCATGCTCATATTCATAAGCTCCTCAGAATGACCTTTTCAAGTCACTGTGGTAAAAACAAGAAGTGTGTAGAGAGACTTCATTCTTAAAAGCAGTCCATAAAACAAGTGCTCACGGTGCTGGCACAGGCCAGGTCAAAGCCTCAGTTGTTTGCAGGGTGTCTAGATCCAGTTCTTTCCTCTTGCCCTTCCTACCCTGCAGCTGCCAGCCTGACAGTCTCAGGGAAGCAGACACCAGGCTTCTCAACAAGTGGCCAGTACGTGGCCAAACTTGCAAATACACACTCTGCCTCTGCATGGGAGAGAGACTCACGCTTCTCAACTGTATCTGCGGAAATGCCCCTACCAGGGCAGAGAGCTGCTGTCTGCAATCCTTGAAAGTTTCCATATCCCTTTCATGGTGTCCCTAACCACTGAGTGCTTTCCGGGCTACACCGTATTGTTTTCATACATTTAAATCAGGTTTCTCCAAAATGTGCATGTCTCCAACAGAAATCTTTACTGAGCTTGTCACTCAGCATGCATTTATAGTCTATAAACAAACAGGTTTGTGAGAGGGAGAAAGGAGACTTGTATATCACATGTTCGGAGGAAGAAGAAGGGAACTGGAGTCTGGACTGTGAGCTGGAGGCAGATGGGGCAGGAAGAGTGCTGCTTGGGTGGAAGGGGAGGGAACCATTGGCCGGAGCAGGGCCATGACACCAAGCTTGTCAGCCACACTGCGTAAGGCCAGGGAGATGACACCACCTTGCAAAGTCATCAGGAATAGCTAGGCTTCCTTGACCATGTGCCAGGTGCTTCCTGGGCATTATTTTCTATAAAACCCCATTTTATAAAAGACACAGCTGAGGCTCTGCAAGGTTAAATGGCCCACCCTCAGCCACATACCCGTCAAAGCAGTACAGTGGGAACCTGAGTCTAGACTAGAGGTCCAGAGCACATACCCATTACTGGAGGATCTGAAAGGGAACTCGAGTCTCACCTGTTAAGGGACTTGCCATGACAGCAGGGATGGGACTACAGGTCTGTCCCAACTCCGGTCTGTCATCTTTGTACTCCCCTGTGACCCAGCAAGTGGATTGAAAGGCCAGGAGAAAGATAGAAAATGTTCCTTTTTGTCCGGGTGTTGCTCTGGATAGAGAGGTATGGCATTTGCAGTCTGATGCCCCTGGCTGCATTACCACTTGGCTATTCCGTGACTTAGATGACCTAGCTCTTGTCTTCAAAGATGCCTTCAGGCAGACCCGCACAAGCCACAGTTCCCTGGTGAGCTATGTGCCAGGAACCTGGCAATGAAGTTGGCCCAGTCTCCATCCCCAAGAACTCCTAAGTAAGATGGGCATGGCTTTCCCTCACTTTCACTGCAGTTTTGGAACTGGTTTTGTAGGAGACTGCTCTGTTTGAAAAGATAATCTTTAAAGGATAAGGAAATACTAAAAGACAAGGCCTGCTGAAAAGATGATGAGGTTCTCCCCCTCCAAAGAAAGTTTCTTGCCATTACAACACTATCCTCCCATATAGGGATAGAGGTGAGGGGTGGGAACGGCCAGGAGTGCAGGCACCTCATGGGGGTTTTGGGGACCATACAGACTGCTCCACGTACTAAAATGGTTAATGCCACCTGCTTTTAGCTACTGAAATGATGACTGAAAGAGCAAGTTATTATTCCTGTGGCAAAAACTGCCTTGAGCCATTTCTCTTAGTTTTTAAATATTATGTTCATGCCAGATAAAACAGCCTAGAATATGAGCCTGCAGCTAGCCCCCTTCTCCTGTGTGCTGGATGTTAAAAGGCTTGTGTGGCGCACAGTTCTCATGGGTCGCCTGTTTCTCATTGTGTGGGCCCTTTGGCCCCCAACCCTCCAGGGTGCAAAAACAGTTTTTTTGGTATGTAGAGGCAAAAGCAAGTCGTAGAAGGCTTGTTCTTTGACTGTTAGGTGGAATGAGGCTGCTTGAGCTGAGTGATAGGAGACATTATTGAAAGAGGACAGACATTCCCCAGAGTGGAAAAAGGTAATTAGGGTTTTTGCAAGAATGGGGCTGTCTGGAGAAACAATAATAAAAGGGATATTGACAGTGGTAAATTTTATTATTCTTTTCAAATTGTGCATGTACTAACTACATCAGGAGCTTCATTAAGCCAGACTGCCACCGGTTTTCTTCTCCTCCCTCCTGACTGCTCTCTGAGCGCACGTGAGGGAAGGCTGTAGGCCTCCAGGCTCCCGGAGTCCACACCGCACCCTAGGAGTTCTTTGCCTAAAGTGTTCCCATCTTTTCCTCTGTCATATCCTGCTTTTGGTTCTAACGTTTAGCTTATATGTAGCTGATGCTGTAATTGACTTGGGGGAAAGCAGATGACTGCTTCTGTTTTAGAATTGTCTCAGTGATTAGTGTTTTTTGTTGCTAAGGAGCAGAGTGGAGTTTTCCAAATTGTAGGTTCTCTTTCCTTTGAAAAGCAGGCAGACTGGTGCCCAGTTTGGTGTTTTACAGTGGCTTTGGTTGAAGTGCCCTGTACAGCTGACCTGTCCATCCACTGGCTCTCTTCCTTCAGCCCAGTAGCGCACTGTGAGGATCGAGTTCTGTTTATGGGAGTGTAATGATTTTCCCTCCACCATGCAAAGCCAGGGATGGAGGAGAATGTAAAGCAGATACGTTCTATTCCCAAAACACCTGCAGCTGCTTTGCCTGTACCATGGGCCTGATGAAATAAAATGCATTAATATCCTTTAATACATTTCGGTGCTACAAATTCTGCTTTGGGCTTTGGGTCAGCGGATGAGGTGTAATCCAGGGATTGCTGCTGGTGGGAGTATAAATGGCTAATGCTTTCCAACAAGCTTCACTCTAACCACCTGCTGTTCCCAACATGTACTTACAAATGAACTGTGAGGTCAGTGAGCTGTCCTGAGCTTTAAAAAAGTTTTACTTTGCAGGAAAAATGTGATTCTTTTTTCAGAAGAGTTTGCTTGGACATTTCAGACACGTGGGTCAGGCACACTTGCCATTTATTGTGTAAATAGACAATTCAGACACAAAGTGCTGCCTACTGAGTTGAGATTCAGAGGGTTAACTCAGGAAGCTTTGGGAAGTCTTCGATAGGTTCTATTCCTGGAGCCCATGTGCACCTGTAAGAACAGTCTCTGGTTCACCTTGGAACTGGACAGACCTGCCTGGCCTTGTTGCTGTGCTGCCCCCAGCACAGGCTGGGCATGTTGGTGAGCGGGTACCCTGGGCAGACACTCTATGCGCCCACGGCATGCACACTGCCTCCCCAAGCTGCACACCAGCCAAGCATTTAACAGTACCTTAATCCCCACGGCTTGTCAGTATTTATTGGTTCTTCTTGAACTTTTGGGCAATTTGAAATTCAAATGAGCAAGAAAGTATAAAACATTTCTTACAAGTGAGGTAAAAACACCTGAGCAGCTGGCGCTCAGGCTTTAAGCCATTTAGGAGTCAAGCACAGGGGCTGTGTCTATAATCCCAGCATTTTGTCAGGTTGAGGTGGAAAGATCATTTGAGGCCAAAAGTTCAAGACCAGCTTGGGCAAGACCCCACCTATTTAAAAAAAAAAAGAAGAAGAAGAAGAAATAAAAAACTTAGTTGAACATGGTGGCACACCTATAGTCCCAGCTATTCTGAAGTCTGAGGCAGGAGGATGGCTTACGCCCAGGAGTTCAAGCCTGCAGTGAGCTGTGATCATGTCACTGCACCCCAGCCTGGGAGACAAAGAGAGACCCTGTCTCCAAAAAGACAAAAAACCAAACCAAACAACAAACAAAAGCCACTTGGGTGAGTCTCCAAGTGAGGAAGTCTACAAGAGAGCAAAATGTCCAGTGCTGCCAGTTTTTCCAGCTTTAATGGTGCTTTTTACTCCATGAGAAGGCCTGTAAACAGGATTTCTGTTTGGCACAGATTGAATAAAAATGTCGAGAACCCCAATTTTCACCCCTTCTTTCTTTGTCTACCTCAGGAAATTCTGTGGAAGAGAATAATTCCAATCCTGCTCAATTTTTAGGGAATGGAAGGAAATGCTGGCCTGGGGGCTCCTTGCCTCAGCCGAGGGTAGGAGCCCCGTGTCAGTCAGGCTGTCAGTTGGGCTTCCCTGTGGTCTGTGGGCAAGAGAAGTGGCAGATGATGAGGCCTTCTTGGTTCCGCTGCCCCGAGTGTCCTGCTGGCCAGCACTGCCAAGAGTTAGAGAACACAGACCCACTAGGCTGAGTGATGCCTCTGAGTGTTCCTCTGTGCAGTGGTTGTCCATGATTTTCTACAAAAGTGGATGAAATAGGAAATATTATTACCAATTTTGATAATGTTTGGAGCAAGCAGTTGGGTGTTAAGGCCTCTCTGCCTAATGATGGCATCTGTACAAATTGCTCTCAGTCCTGTAGATTTAGTCTCAAAATACGCAGACCCCCTCTCCATGTAAACAGAAGTGGGCTGTGGCTGTAGTTATCTGAATGAATTATATAAATTTCAGATGTCAGCTAAGTTAGAGATTTGATTCCCACCAGATGAGCATTGTTAGAAATCTGCAGGTCAAAGCTTTGTGAGTCTCAGCAGAATGAGCCTCACTTCCATTCCCTGCTGGGAGCATGTTTCCAAGACCCTTCAGCTGTGGGGCATCTTCAGGTCTTTGTGGCACACAGGCCCCACCCATGTCTGCATTGGGAGGATGGGAGTCCAGATGTGCTGGTTTGATACTTGGGTGGCCAGCAGTGATACATACACCTGTCCTCTCAAGAAAAGCAGGCTGAGGACCTGAAAGCTGCCTTCTGCATTTCTCTTTCACATGGGATTCTTCGGGACAGAGGTTTAGATAGATCTTGAATTGTATATTTTTCCTTTCTGCCATAATCTGTGTCTCTGTTAGTGATACATTCAGGAAAGCTATTGCTCTCCCCCGTCTCTTGCTATCTACAGTCACAGGCTTGGGCAGGGTCCTAGGATCACAGCCTTTGATGCATCAGCCACTCTTCTTCCCCTCCTGTTCCAGGTTCCCCTTCTTGGTGGTGGCTACTCAGTTTAAGAGGGTCTACTCAAACTGAGGGCATAGCTACTAGAGACCCTGGGGAGACTTGCAGCCTAGATCGCAGGGGCTGGCTGGTACTAGGTGCAGTGGTTGGGCCTCCTTACTAGTACTATTCTCTCTTCCTGTGCCCAGGACAGCCTGTCAGAAGCCAGGCTAGTGGCCTGCAGAGAGAAGCTGTATGGAAGTGTGGGCTGTGGCACAAAGTACTTACAGAGCTGCTCCTTCACCCTCCCTTTTTAATCAAGGGCTTGTCCCAAATTGCTCTTCATTGCCAGAAAGCAAAAAGACACCCACACAAGTTCTTGAGTGTTTGTGGAGATTAATGAAAACAACTCAGGCAGCCTTAAGGGAGCTCTGCAGCTTTCTCCTGGGCCAGTATTTCATGGAAACCAGTAATCCTGGGTTCCGAGGAGCAGGGCAGCTGGTCACATGGCTTGGCAGAGGAAAGGGCTTGGGTTAAATCTTACACTTAGCAGGCAGCTCATCATTTCAAAAATTTTTGTCTTGACTATTTTCCTCTCTTTTGGGATTGAGAAGAAAGGAACCATTCTTTTAATTTTTTAAATTTTTATTTATTTTTTATTAAATGATAGCTGTATACATTAATGCAAACACGGGTACAGTGTAGTGTTTTCATATACAATTTGAAATACTTTCATCAAGCTGGTTAACATAGACTTTATGTCATTTACTTAGTTATTGTGTTAAAACATTTATACTCTAGGTCTAGAAAAGTTCACTTGTACCCTTGTTAGACAGACCATATAGGTGATCTTTCCAGTCACCCTCCCACCACCCATCCGCCCTTCCCCCCACACTCCCTCCCCATATTCTTAGGCTAGAATTAGGTTGTAGCTTTCATTTGAGATCTATAAATTAGTTTCATAATAGGGCTGTGTACATTGGATACTTTTTCTTCCATCCTTGTAGGAACCATTCTTTTAATCCCATTCCCTTGCACCTTATCCTTCTTTATCCCTCAAAGCACTGTACACTATATAGCCACTGTGAACAAAAGTGTATTGAAATGTTTTTTTAAATTGCATGTTACTAAACAGTGGAGCCATAAGGAGAGTATAGACATGGGATTATATCTATGTGAATAAGTGAATTCGATTTCAGTATAGAACTTTTAAAAATATGGGGTGGGGGGAAGAATTGCATGATACTCTGGTGATAGTACCAGAGCCAGTGTCTTGGTTTGGCCGACCAGTTCTGTGTCCTTTGTGTTTTCATGTCTTCTGGACACCACCTTCTCCTGCCTTCTCAGGAAGGGCCCCAGTTGCTTTCTAAGGTGTGACCTAGTGGGATAAGGCTGAAAGCCCCTGTCTTCCCTAGTAGCCTGAACTCGGCTCTCTTCTCATACCCAGCTTGGTCTCTAAACTTTAGTCAGAGAATAGTATAAGGTTCTGGGGGTACCAAGAAAAAAGGATAAAAATTTATGCCACCCATCAGTCATTTCCACCCTCCTCTTACCTCTCCCTTCCACACCTAGGACAACCCACTCCTAACTACTGACACCACAATATATCCAGCCATTGACCACTATCAGTGGATAATATTTACTCAGTATATAAGACAAATTCCAGCATGTAACTTCTTCTTAGTGAGTGAGCCTGATAGGAGAAAGAATTGAGCTTAATATATGCTATCTCATAGCCTCAGCCTCCTTGCATGGCAGCTCGGAAAGTTCACCTTCCAAAGTTTCTCCTAGACTTGCCCAGAGAATCACACACCTGTATGGTCTAATTGTTAGCAACTCTGCTCCCATAACCTAGCTGCTGCTTAATAGTTTTCACCTTTCGGCTCGGCGCCTGTGGCTCAATCGGCTAAGGCGTCAGCCACGTACACCTAAGGTGGCGGGTTCGAATCCCTAGCCCGGGCCTGCCAAACAACAATGATGGCTGCAACCAAAAAATGGCCGGGCGTTGAGGTGGGCGCCTGTGGTCCCAGCTACTTGGGAGGCGGAGGCAGGAGACTCGCTTGAGCCCAGGAGTTGGAGGTTGCTATGAGCTGTGATGCCATGGCACTCTACCCAGGGGGATAGCTTGAGGCT